>DVQM01000950.1:0-13785 GCA_018231645.1 Heliconius ricini
AGGCTCCCTCTGCCTACCCTGCTGTGTGCGGGATATAGCGTGAAGCTAATTAATTTATATTTTCGCTCTTTAGCTATTATTTTAGCTCTTTTAATATTTTTTTTCAAATCTCGCCTCACAAATATCTGGACAATTTTGATAATAAATACAGATTTAGATACTATGTATGTATTCGGGAAAATTTTAAAACTTAAGTATTTAGACAGACAAAGGAATGTGACGAAGAATATTTAAAGAATAGAAGTTTTCGGCAGACGAAACGCACATTTTATGTATACATATATATATGTATACATATACATACATCACCATTAATACATCTCGAATCAATATCACGCGAGTTAAATTTAATTGGTTCGAATTCAAAGACAAAAAAGCGTTTGGCAATCACGCGATCTACCAATGTAATTTGAATAATCTGTGTACCTGTCCTTACTGATATAGTAATAATGGTGTTGAATAAATTTGAAAGTATTAGTTGAAAATGCATAGCTTTATATTAAAATATATTCTTCATTTTTGAGCTTCACGCTATAGTGCCATATAGTAAGTGGCGGAACTGAACGTCAAGGCAGGAAAATGGAAATATTTAAGTAGATCTGAGATCGAACACAAAATCCTCACATTTACAGCCAAAACTGTGCCATTGCGAACCAACGACCTTTAAGAAATCTACTTCGAGGAAAATATTTTTAGTTACTCGTTCATATCCTTTTAAATGTTATGTTTATACTAGATCTAATATATATGTTATATTTTATTTATTTAAATGTTCACCACAGACAAATTTGAATCAGCTTTTTCTAGGAAAGTATGTTCCAAAAACTGAGTTTACTAAGATATATTACTGATTATAACTATTGTGTTCTAAAATTCTATTTTTAAAATTCTATACTTAATCATAAGTTAAGATCTCATCACTTATATAATATTTTCAAACTAAAAAACAAGATTATGAATACATTTTTAAATAAATTCCAATATTGCATATCTGTTGTGACCACATTTGAATTGAGCAACGAGAGAACATTTCAAAAACTTTCGTAAGGCAATAATATTTTAAATAGCCATACATACATACATACATATACACATACATACAAACATACGAAGCTAATTATTCTACAATCTCAGTTACGAATTACAAAAATCCATCTGTACCCATCTACGTCGAAACCCAACGACTGGGGTAATCAAAACTGTACCCAAATGAGTATCTATAAATATTGAATAATTAAAATGTCAATACAATATTTATTCACCTATATTGATAAGTTACTTAATTGTATTGGAATTAGGAAGAAGGGTTTTATAACGTTAGTATTGATTGATCACGTTTATTCGTGTACTACAAGAAACCGTTTAAATATTTTGTTTGTATGAACCGCAAATCTTGGTGATATTTAGTTGTGGACCCGGAAATTACAGAACAGAAGTACGTTGTTTGAATATAATAGTTATGATTTTAAGTTAAGTTTTAAGTTTCGTATTTGAGTACGTAAAGGGAACTTAGTTTTCAGACATGAAAATAAAATATGAAAATATTAAAAAATAATAAATAATTTTCGAGATTGGGAATCGAACGCACAACTATTGCGTTAACAGTCTCACAACACGTACTTTACAATTACTATTTCAAAATAGTTTCACATCTTACACAAAAATAAAAAAAAAACTTGGTGCTAAAACAAACCGGCGCAGGCGCCTGACTAGCAACAAGGACTGCAAAAAAAAACTACAATGATATAAAACCTCGCGTGGAAATGCTAATATCCAAATCGAAATCACCAACTGGATCGAATATTATAGATTCTTGCCACCAATTTTGTTCTTACACGAAATAAGCACGTTATTATAGTATTGGATCAATATGATAATTTCTAAAGATATATCCGTAGGCGAAACGCTTGGGATCGAGTCCACCTGCCCGCATTGATTTATTATGGATTCAGTATTAATTTGGTATCCTTTTGCCGTAGCCCCTTGAGCGATGTGGTCGAGCGGCCAGGCCGGTCCGGTACCCATTATACGTGGTCTTTGAATATAATAATTGTATGCGTCCTGTAAAACTAAATAAATTAAAAAGACGGTTGCCGATGTAATGCAGATTCGATATTTGTAGCTATTGATTAGAAAATATTGCGGGGTTTGGTTAATTAATGTTTGTTGAAATTTATACAAGCCGTTACTCTGTTAAAAAACTCAAAATTAAATCAGGTTCACGCTGTATACCGTAAACAGCAGGGTACACAGAGGGAACCTAGTATTAAGACACTCCGTTCTCAACTTTCTGCCGAATTCTGGGAGCATTGCGTCTTAAGTGGCAGAACTCAACGCCGCGCTCTGCCCCGACACCAGGGCAAAGAAATTGAAATATAAATTTAAGTAAATATTTCATCTTCTCAAGTGGGGATCGAACCCACAATTAGTTGATTTCGAATCACTTTGGCCACATGTATGATTATTCTTGAATTGAAACAATATTTTAAACAATAAAAACGTTATGTTTATAATAAAAAGATATTCTAACAACAAGGGTGATCTCTTTCGAATCACGGTTACATACTTTATTTCAAACATAGTCCTCTCGATAGAAATTAGAACCTACGCCTCTATTTAAACGTGAAGCAAGGGTACAAGCGTGTCACTGTAAACGGGGCGGTTGTGGGTTCAATTCCTATTCTCGGGTACCTAGACAAAAAACGCGGCGTTGAGTTCTATCAATCAACACGCAACATCTCAAAAATTCGAGAGAAAGTAGAGAACTGAATATCTTAACACTAGATTTCCTCGATCCACTCTTTTAAATGGGGAATACAGCGTGAAGCTAAAACAAAAACGAAAAAATACTAAAAGTGCCAATGATTACAGAAGATAATAATATGGAAAAGGTTGCATAAAATAGTAGTATGTTTTTATATTTTTATTGGCAAGCGAATCTCTCAACCTATTTCCCATCTGCTTCTATCAAATAGGCAATTGCTATAGATAGCTACGTGCATTTTTGTGTTCATGCTATCGATACAGGTTTGGAGTGAATACTTCTGTATCGTTAAGTATTTACATCTCATCTGGTGGGAACTTTATTTAATGTTGGATTTTTAATCGTCGTATTGATTAGATACAATCTCGTCGAGATTTTAATATATTGTTTAATGGATGAGTAAAATAATATTACAATAATTATATTCAATTAATTATTTAATTTTTGTAGGTAACTTTCAATCTGTGACTTGTAATTTATTATTATTTTATAAATCAGCTTCACATTTTAACCAGCACACAGCAGAGTAGATCGAGGGAAACTAGTGTTAAGACTGAAACTGGTGGTAGTGGTGGTTAAGGCGGAAACTGGTGAGCGGAGTGCGTTCACCAGTTTCCGCCGAATTCTGGGACGAAAGAATTCAGAGCGAAGAAATGAAAATATTAATTTTAAATTAATATTTGATTTCCTCAAGTAGAGGAACCCATGACCAATCACGTTTATAGATACGCACTTGTGCTCCTGCACCACGACTGGCCTCAAATCTTATATAATATAATAAACTTACTACTCAACATAAATTGTAGGTTAAGATTGACGTTCATTCATTTTTAAATGAATAACGAAAATTGCTGTCGATATAAGATAAGAATGCTGTTTTCGTCTTATTTATTTATGAGGGCTACGTAAAGCCAGTTAGTTCTCATTTCGTATTCAAAAAGCGTTTGATTGTTTCAGATTATTATTTTGGCAAAATTTTATATTTGAATCAAAAAATTCTAATTAAATCAGCTTCACGCTGTATCATAGCAGAGTAGGCAGAGGTAACCTAGTGTTAAGACACTCCGTTCCCCACTTTCCGTCGGAGTAATTCCGTATTGAGTGGTAGAACTTAACGCCCGGCTATTGCTTTGGTACCAGAGCGAAGATATTAAAATATTAATCAATAATAATCCATTCCATTGAGCGGGGATCGAACCCACAACCGTCATGGTATAGTCACACCCCTGTACCCCTGCGCCAAGATGGCCTCAAATCTCAAATTTGAATCGTGACGGAATATTTTTCTCAGAAACATGAAATTGGCGTGCAACGTCGTCCTTGGCGGGTCAAAGGCGGCGTGTATGGATGTATGTAGGTATCTTTTTCTTTGTGGGATATTAATTACAGCTTTATGTATGATAACCTGATATTACGTTGGTCCTCGTTGCATCTTGAATAAAGGAAAAATAATATAATTATTTGTGATTAAAAATATTGCAATATCCTGGACTCATTTTGATTAGATTTTTTTTTAAATAGAAATAAAATATTGAGGTACATGTTACATTAGTTCGGTGGTAAGTAGTGTCGGAGTCGGAGTGTCTTAACACTTAGTTCCCTCTATGTAGCATGTTATATGCGGAATACAGCGTGGATAATGGATTCAAAAAGGGTTTTTTTGAAAGTTATTATGTTATTACAATAAAATTGACTTTTTGTCACTGCCTATTGAACTGGCCGAGAGTTGAAAAAAAAATAGCTCGGCGATTTAATGGGCGTACTTTGTGGTACTGTTGGAGAAAAAAATTAAAGGTAAATAAATAATTTTACTTTTGTATGGAGTTTATCAGTAAATACTGATATTTTTTTTATTTTGCATCGTAACTCTTAATTTAATTTTTAATATTTACTCTAATTGGCAAATATGTAGTACATATCTAAGTGAATATCTATTATTCAATACATTTAAAATATATATCATTAATAATACTCAAAATAAAACATTAATCAATCAATTTAAAAATAAAAAATTACAAACAAATTTTCATGCGGACAGTACCAATCTCAACTTCCATTACCAAAGTACCAATAGAAACGGATGAGTCATCAGATTTTAAACTAATTACAGATCGAGAGTAAAAAACACGTAACTCAATGCGAGACGAATAACTCAAGACGGGCATTAAGATTCATCAAAAATCACTAAGTCGATGTTTCTTGTGTAGACGGTTTCTAATTTTTATCTTTATATTGGAGATTTTACGTACAGTGTATTAGAATACTTTTATGTTAAAATTAGTAAACTCTCTTAAGTATTTTTTTCTTATTCTTTCGTAGTTGGTTTGAAAAGTGATTTCGTGTATACCATATATGTATTGTACTGTGATTTTAGCTTCACGCTGTTTTACGAATGTAGCAGGGTAGGTACAGGGATTTTCCTAGGTTCTTTAGTGTTAAGACACTACGTTCCCCTCAAGACAATTACGTTCCCTACTTTTCAACGAATTCCATAGCGAAGTAATAAAAATGTTTCATTTTCTCGACTTGGAATTGAACCCACAACCAACCGAGTTTACGGTCGTATGCTGTTAATATATATAACATTTTTGTTTATTTTATAATTTAACGATTCTTTTAACTTCAATAGAATGTCATAAAATTTGTAATTCTTAGCGCGAATAAGTTTTACTTAATTAATATCTTCTTATTAGACGCTCTTAAAATATATATAATATAATTTTATAACTAATTATAAAAGCTATTTAGGAAGCACATGTGTGTAGCATACTAAAGGAAAGCACCATTCGGAAGGATTAAAACTGAAAATTGATACGAGACGGGCTGCGGCTCAGTTTTTATGATACTATAAAATCATTCGAGCCGTCCCAAAAGCCGTCGACCCGATCCTAAGAGAACGTTTAAAAATGTTGTATTTTGTAGGATTTATTCTCATATCTCATAATCTCTTATAAGAGGCTTACAATTATTTTTCATAGAGAATATATGGTGCGATGTAGAGGAAATTACGTAATGCATTCGTATAATTTAGTTGAATCAAGGTAATGTGTTGTTAAAAATTGTGAAAATGTACATAAAATAGATTTAAAATATTGCGTGTACATTTTAAAATATTGTGTTTGTAGGTTTTTTTATGAGTAAAAAAATTACTATACACTATTACTCATGAGTTTATGTACGAGGAAGTCAGTGTTTGAGGCTAGACTAGATTCCCACTTGAGGAAATTAAATTTTTAATATTTTCATTTCTTCGCTTTGGTAACCAGGCAAAACGCGGAGTTGAGATCCGCCACTCAACAGCCTCTTGAACTCAGCGTAAAGTGGAGAACGGAGTGTTTCTCTTCTAGTTCCCTCTGCCTACCTTACTATGTGCGGTACATAGCGTGAAGCAAAAGAATAATAATAAAGTATCTAAGCAAGTATCTGGTTTTCATATTTTATACAAAAAGTAGTCAAAATGTTTTAGATAAATTACTTATTAGGTTTATTTTCTTCCTCGTTACTGATTAATGCACGAATCAAATTAAAAGTATCTCATCGAAGCAACACAAAATGCTATCCTATTTAAATAATAGCTTGTAATAAAAAGTCCAATTAAATCTTTTTTGATATACCAAAGAACGGACGAACAAACTTTTTATAGAAACTATAAATCTATATTTTATAGATCACCAACTCAATAGATCTGTGGGAACGCAACAAATAATGTTCGATTTATATTTAAAACCCGATTGAAGTAATTAAAAATCCTTTATGTAGCTGCAATCTATTAATTCAAAGTAATCGGGCTTTAGCACAGATATTTTAATATGGTGTGAAGTTTTAAAAACAACCACTTGAAAGTTGGTTATGAGATAAATCTTAAGAATTTTACTGTTTGAAAGCCGAAATGGTACTGTTACTGGTACTGTCATTAATTTAAGCGCATTACTATTTATTTATACCTCTTCTTCAATCAAGATAGATAAATTTCCCAGAACCTGTACTACGATTGAGAAACTTATAAATATTTCAATTCCAAGTAGTCGAGCGGATGCGGCCACAGTCCGCTTAACATCTGCAACTTGAGTTACACCGGCTGTCAGTTACGTGCATATAAAATGGGCCTTTACTGTATTTACTATGACCAGCCTTGTAGAAAATTAAATACGAATATGAAAATGGAACCAGCTTCCAAAACATATAATTATGTGCCGTCCGCGTACAGTAATTATAGTATAGCAAATTATAAGTATATAGTAAATATGTATGACTCACCTATGGTCACGCAAGTGGTCCTGTCTTCGGAATGCTTTCCCGCAAATATCACAAGAATATGGGCGCTCGTCTGTGTGTGTTCTTTCATGGATTAGCAAATTATAGGATTTTGTGAACTGGCGATTACAGAATTTGCAAATGAATTGCTTTTTGGGCCTCGAAGCTCTTCCTGGAGCTCGTAATAAACGTCTGTCTAGATGGGGATGCATTTGATGGGGACCAGCCCCTGAAGGAAATAAGCCCGCACCGGGAAATGTAAAACTATTAGCTGTTGTTGGTGAAGGACCCGGTGCACCGAGAAAAGCTCCAGGTGGACCGTAAATTGGAGGTTGAGAAGACCCCTCCGACATCATGCCTTCAATGGACGGTGTTCTGTGATGGGGAAGCAACATGGCTGCTGCAGCTTCACGTAATGCAACTTCTTTTCTCTTTTCAACCATCATAGCCATTAAATCAAAAGAGTTTCTTTTCGAAAAATTTCCCGGCGCTCTATCTGGTGACCCTTTAGCTGATTCACTTCTATCTCTCTCTAACATTCGCTCTCTTTCCATAATTTCAGATGGTATTAGTGGAGGGTGCATGTCATTAGAATATATAACAGGATGCATAGCTCTTGTTGGAACTACAGGTACAAATGCTGATGATTCTCTGTGAGTGGGTGCTAACAGTGATCCTGTAGTCATTTGACGGTGATAAGGTAAAGGTGGTGATTCAAAATTTCCATTAGGATTCCGCCCATTAGAAGCAGGTCGCTGAGTTCTTTCAGCGGAATTTGCAAGAAATTGGTCATGTCTTGAACGTGGAGGTGCGTTTACAGGACTGTCGGCAACTGGGCGAGGTGTAGTCGCCCTCGATACAGCAGTTGCTCCGTTATCAGACATAACGAGAAGAGAACCTGAAAAGAGTAATGGTAAAGGTAAAGGTTATCTGCCAAATAATTTCAATATCATTTCTTTGTCTTAAAACCTGCTTTACGCTAAAAGGTCTCCATTACCTAAGTAACACGAAAAGGATTTTTTCGTTGATTTCAATTTCGATTAACGGTGTTGATATTATATTTTAAAAGTTCATGTGAAGCTATATATTTGTAGCTTTATTGATTTTTTTTTTAAATTTTCAACATTTTCATCAATATGGCAACATTCACTGATAAAATTTAACGATTTATGTCTTTATTTTCTACATTTAGTTTAGCTTAACCGTTCCTACAAAAGATAAATAATATAAAAAAATTTCAATAGTGCAATACATAAAAAAAAAACAGTGTGATGATGTTTATAGTTTTGAAATTCTTATTCTTAGGAAGTCGTTCTTATAAAAGATAGTGCCATTTCTTAGTTACAGTCAGTCATTCTGTGAGGCTTTTAAAACGAAAAGCGCAACTCCAAAGTTGATTCTTATCTTTATAGCTTTCACTTATGGATCGTAAGACGGCCTGCACCGTACAGCCTGATCGCACCACTTGCCGGTAGGTATGTGTTGAATACAGAGATTTATGGATCGAGATGAAATACTTAATTAAACAACTCCACAGTGTTTCTCTTTAATGATTACTTAAACTGATTTCTTATCAGAAACCTGGCCGTTATCAACATTTTTTTAAATATTTAAACCTGTTTTTTTTTATATTAACTACCCTTATAATAAATTCTCATGTAATCAACCTGAAGTTTGTTTTTAATCTGTCAGTCTATTCTCAATATAACTCTTCTAAAACAAAACTGTTTTGTTTTATTTATACATTTTCATCATTATGTAAATCAAATGTGTACTTCATGCATCATTCAACAATTTATTCCGAATAGTATAAATTTTTAGCTTCTGGTGATATCACAAAATGTTAATGACAGCCGGGTTTGGACATGATGCCGATATAAATGTCTATAGTTGATATGTTGCTATCGATTGGCCGAAATACCTGTTATT
Organism: Heliconius ricini; assembly: GCA_018231645.1. Taxonomy (NCBI): domain Eukaryota; kingdom Metazoa; phylum Arthropoda; class Insecta; order Lepidoptera; family Nymphalidae; genus Heliconius; species Heliconius ricini. The sequence continues at coordinate 8,948 of DVQM01000950.1, forward strand.
TTTAAGGAATCTGATTCACAGATAAATAATAATTAGGAGTATAATAAATTATCCTGTCATACTTTAATAGAGGTTGTTTGTTATTTTTAAAGATTTCTGTGAATAATATGTTTTAAAAATGTATTTTTTAGCTTCACGCTCTAACTTGAATACAGTAAAAAAGGCAGGCAGGCTGAACCTAGAGTTCTGGCATAGCGTGGTGACTTGAGTGGCAGAACTCAACGGTGCGTTTTGCCTTATTACCAGAGCAGAAATAAACATATTCTATATACCATTTCCTCGAGTGGGAATCGAATCCTCAACTTACCGAATTTACAGTCACACACAGAGACTCTATAAAAATATATTATAACCAAAGATAAGAATATTCTACATATGTTAACATTAACATTTTCAAGATTGCTATTCTGAGATTTACGACGATTGTGATGACTACCAACTGAAATGAGCGATGTAGGGGACAATAAAATATTTATCCTCTATTTACAACCCATAAGATATTTTATTTCTACATCCTGTTCTACTAAGATGATTTTATACTAACTCGATTTAACGTTGAATCGCACTATACATACTTCTTGTTATATCAATTCAATATTAACAGCAAAAGGCAATTTTACCAAAACTGTTGCGACTATAAAAATAAATTAATTAAGTAAATCTGCTTCACGCTGTATCCCGCACACAGCAGGGTAGACAGAGGGAACGTAGTGTAAAGACACCCCATACTCCACTTGCCGCTGAATTCTGGAGGCTTTGCGTATTTTTTTGATTTTGCATTGACACCAGAGCGAAGAAACGAAAATATAAATTTAGGTAAAATATAAATTTCATTTCCTCGAGTGGGGATCGAACCCACAACCTGTCGAGCCATAACTTACATAAACATAATCTATACACTTATTACTATTATAATTTAATAGAAACAGCAAAAGCCAATTTTAACAAGACTGTAGCGGCTATAAATTATTTAAAACGAAAAAAAATATATAAGTTTTAGAATCAATTTATTCAAGCAAGATCGAAAAGAAGGCAAACGCAAGGCCCACATTTCACTGCATGTTGCCCGTTCTACCGTAAAAGCCTTCTGAATCGTCCTCCCTTTCACTCGTACGCTTTTTGTGTTTTGTTTCACTCCCACTAAGGTAACGCTTGATCGAGTTTCTACCATCTTACTTGCTCCGAAGCTGTAAAACTACTTTTATCTCTTTTGGTTTGAGAATTTAGATATGAATATGTATGGAAGTACTGCAGTACGTAATGCTCTCGGTTGTAATACTTTTCATTACAATAGCATAAAATTGTAAAGGATACTTAAAATGTATATATTACAAGAGGTCTGTGGGAGGAGGTAAGTCTTAACGTGTATTTATATTTTTTTGTATAATTTCATGTTAAACTTTGTGTTTTTATAAGTGAAGTAAAATCTAAGAGTTATTAAGCTTCGTTTTATATTGGGAGAGAATGTACTATCAAGAAGAATTAATTTGAATTGGTTCCGAATTCATTTATTCATTCATTCATCAAACATGAGTGTAGAGTAGAGAAACTTAACGCCGCATAGTTTAAGTATTGAAAATGTATTAATAAATTGAATACTAATAAGTTACTGCGTTAAGTGATTTAGGTTTTTTATAAGAACAGCGCCCCAATGTCTGGAATTTAATCTTGCACTTTGTATGAATTTCGTTTAAAGTCCGAAATTCAAATCAACAACTACAATATAAGCTTCAATATTGTCAGAACAAAGATATGTATTTACATTTATGTAAAATCATCATAAAACCAAAAAAAAGAGATACCTAATTAACGTCTAACGCAGTCAATAAATAAAATCCCTACTCTCGTATATTTACATTTAAATGTAAATTTATTTAAATAAATGGATCGAGATCTTCCACAAAAACAGTACATTCGAACTAAGTTCGCACTGAATATTTCATTGCGATCTTGATATTATGTAAGCAGATGAGTACAGCATTATCACCCAATAAATTATATGGCCGAGGAACTCCTTTAGTAGCCCGCCACGCTTAAATTTGTATGGGAATATAACATGCATTCAATATTCACATACTGTGTGTTCTTGTGAAAGTTTAATAATCGATAGCAATATATCGATATGTATAACACAGACACATTGAGTTTTCTATCACACATAGGTATTAAATAGTATCGAGTAATTTTAATTTAAAATCGATTTTGTTCTTTCAAATTTAATTAATCTATATCTCATTTTACTATAAGTATTGATACGGATACTGTAGAATGATAATATTAATTATGACTTATAAAACATTTTTCTTAAAAAAATTTTTTAACTTTTACCATCTACAGCATCCTTACGTACATCTGCGATAGTATCAACAAGAAGACGAACAAACAGTGTATAGTTTGTTTTTCATTCCAGCACTATCAGAGATCTGGGCCAGTTCGATCTGGAGGCACTAAATCAACGCTACACGAACCTTTTTTAGGATTTGGTTCGTTAATCCTTTGCGGGGTTGATAACTCCAGGGTATGTGTCACACGGGTTTTTAATTAAAACTGATGATTCTGTAGGTATCTATTTTGTTTTAAGGCCCATCAATTGAGGTTAGTTGTGGCGCAGGGAAACAAGTGTAAAAACGACTGGTTGTGAATTCGATCTCAAGTAGAGAAAATGAAATATTCATTTAAATGTATATTTTCACTTCTTTCCTCTGATGTTGAGGCAAAGCGTGGCATGAAGTTTCGCCACTCAACACGCAATGCCTCCGAAATTCAGCTGAAAATGGGGAATCGATTGTCTTAACATTAGGTTCCCTCTGCTTACTCGTACTCGTGCTTACTGCTGTATGCGATATAAGGCGTGATTTATTTTTTTACTTTGTTTTCTAAAAAAAATCGTAGGGGTGTTGTCTGGCTAATAGTACCACAAGGACTATTCTATAGATTTGAGCTAAAGAAAGTCTGATTGTGTATTTTGTTATATTTTACGACATGACATCACAAATCAATGATATCTTTGGCTGTACTCTAAGTATAAAACTTCCTCTTTAACCTGTCTGTCTGTCTGTAAGAATGAAAATCGTAATCAAATCAGTTTTGTAATTTGAAAGATTTACGTTTGATACACACATCCAGGATAAGCTATACAAATAATAATGATAAATTATATAATTGTCCTTTTCAAAGCAATGACCTATTTAGAGTTCCCAAAAAGTAAGTATAGTACTTTTCTTAACGTTACTACAGGACTTGTACATAATACTACTAAATTAGAGACGAACATAGAAGCAATTTAATTAAAAAACTTCGTATGTTTTTTTTCACTAAAGTCGTTTATTTTGGTATTTTAAATTAATAATATGACCTTTGTTATTGCAAAAACGTAAACAAAGAGGTTGAACTAATGAAGCTATCATTTTAAAATGCAAGGCTGATTGAGTCCGTTGATAAGTAAGTATAATAATTCATAAAAAAAAATAAACTATACGTTGATTGTTTAAATAAGATATGAAACTACGAAAGGCAATTATCTGTTGTATAGCAGTTTTCATTTAAAAATGACTCTGAAATTTTTTTTATTAGCTTCACGCTGTATCTCGTATGAAGCAGGGTAGGTCAGACCAGACAGAGAGGATCTAATGTCAAGACACTCCGCTGCCCACTTTCCATCGAGTAGTAGAGGTATTGTGTGTTGAATGGCAGATTTGACAATTTTTTTACAACGTTAAATAGATCTTTAAATTTTAAAAAATCTAATTGAAATACTAGGTGCTGCTACAGGCTCTATACTCTCCTAAATTAATATTTATTAATTGACACTGAATGTTACAATTTAGAAATCATATTATTTTAAAACTTTATTTGGTAAGGTTTACTTTTTAAGACAAAATATGGGTATTATAGAAAAAGATTAAAACAAACATGAATGCTGTGGAGATGCGATCTCTTCGTAGGATATGCGTAGTCAGCTTAGTTGATCGAATCCGCAATAAAGAGATATAGTTAATGGCAGTTACTAGCGAGGATGTCAAGATGAGAATGAAAAATAACGTGCTCAGCTGGTTTGGGCACGTCAAACAAATGAGCGGTGAAAGAATGGAAAAGAAGATTTATGATGAAAAAGTGAACGGTAAGAGAGGTAGGGGGAGCCCTCGGTTGACTTCCGAAAATATAGTCTCAAAGATGGTCACGCAAAAAGCATGAGGACCACCGGAGGGCATGTATGATGAAATTGATAACAGTGGACATGGCGAAAGAGGAGAAAAAGGTGTGTAGAGACCGTAGCGTTTGGCGCTTTTTTCTCTCTGACGACCCTACTGGGATTATAGCGTGAAGCTAAGTTAAGTTTAGAATGAACACAAAATGTCTAGCATATGTCTAATTTTTATATTTAAATAAACGGTAAAAAATGATACAAAATTATTAATTACTTATGCAATTAACATCTGTATAGATATCTATTTATCTTTATGTATTTTTTCCAACAAGTAAACCAACGTTACTTAATCATCATTAGTAGAAACAACGGTACGGTGTCAAATAAACAACATTCCATTAAAAACGCGGATTATATCAAAAGGAATTATAAATATTTTCTTGGAAAAAGCAAATCAGCTATTAAAGGGCCGAATTGTAATTTCGTTATCAGATAAAATAATCTATGATATACAAATATTAAATTACTATATTGGTTACAATTAGGTTTATTGTTATTGTAGGAGGCACTCTTTTTCGGTACCGCAAGGTTTCTATTGTTAATGATAAGGAGTGATAAGGATTAGATTGTGTTATCATTTGATAGTTCAGATTAACTACCTTATACAGAATCGAGTAATTCAACTGTATGA
>DVQM01000951.1:0-13784 GCA_018231645.1 Heliconius ricini
CTACCCTGCTGTGTGCGGGATATAGCGTGAAGCTAATTTAATTTTAATTTTTTTAATAATTTTTTTCTGGTCTGGTTTGAAGTTTTGCAACTTAATATCACAAAATAAATATGTATATGAATAAGTTCTTTAATTTTCACGATTTTTACACATTTTAAATGAAACTTCACTATTTTAACCGGATTAATCGCATATATTTTGTATTATACATTTTTGGAAACCTGACATTTTAAACACTTTGCAGTAGTCCGTGGTCATGGGTAGACTAAGGTGGCATTCACCTGTCAGTTGACATAATTATTATGATATTATGTTAAAAATTAATCCGGTTAAAATAGTTTCATTTAAAATATATATATTACTAAATATTCAAAACTCTTTAAAAAATAAAAAGTACTTAACTACGTATCTTTGAGACCAGTCGTGGCACAGGGGCACAAAGTAACTTAACTTCACGCTTTATCCCTAGCGCGGTAGTCAGAGAGAACGGAGCTACCTACCTCTTTCGCTTCGTCCACTGTCATCAACCTTTTCAATACATGCCCTGGGTGATACAATGTTTTCAAAGGTCTACCGAGATCTTGCCTGAACTCTCTTACTACTGAGCTCGTCCTTCATTCTCACCGTACATCCTTGCTAGTACCTGCCATTCTGTGTATCTCTTCTTTGCGGATTCTCGGATCTCCGCATTTCCTACGAGGAGATCGCAACACCGCGGCATACATTTTTCTTTCATACTTCTTCTGTAATACCCACGTTTCGCTGTGGTATAACAACTTCGGTACTGCATTGTGTATGAAATTTTACTATATTAATTAAACAAACCACTAACAAATAAACCCCTTTATCTCCCCCTGTTACGTCATAAAGAGGGTAAGGGTGACACACAAACTATATAAATTTAAAAAAATCCACCCAGAAATAGTAAATTCACAGAGGCAGGGATATCTTTTTTTATGACTTTTTTTTTCATACATAAACTCATTATTTAAGCAATTTTTTTTTAGTTTTACTGTAATAATTTTATTAAAAACTTTTTTTTTTCAAATTACAGAGTGACATGTACTCCCTTGGTATAATACTTCTTGAAATGGTGGAACCATTCAGCACTGATATGGAAAGAGTTATAACTATAACTGATCTTAGAAAAGGTCAAATACCAGCCCATTTAACCGCGAGCTGTCCGAAAATAGCCCATATTATAGGAAAATTAGTACAAAGAAGGCCAAATAAAAGATTAGATACGTCACAGTTGTTGGAAGAGCTCAAAAATCTAAGTGAAAATAAAGATGTCACTATAAAGTTACTGAAAGAGGAATTGGCGGCTAAAAATGATGAAATAGCTAAACTTAAACAGATGCTGGCAAATAGTAGTTTTCATACTTGATAATTGTTTATGTGTGTGTGTGTGTGATATAGGATCTGATAAGTGACTTGTGATGTAGTCACTTTCATATTTGTGTGATGACCAGCTTAGAAACTCTGTTACTTATCATCTAAAGATGCTGATGAGAAATTTGTAATGGTTTCATACCATATTTATGTGATGACCTATTTTATCACTTATCATCAAAGGAATCTGATAAGTAATTTGTAACGTTGTCACTATGATATTTATATGATGTTATATGATGACTACCAAAGTAGAATGTATATTCTATTGGCTTTGTAGATGCATTAATACAAAAAGTTGAGGAAGGTTTTAGTTTTCATATTGTTTTTTTTTGATATTTAACACTTTAACAAAATGGAGATTTTGATCTTACATAAAACAATGTAATGTAGCACGGCTAGCTGTATACATAATACAGTAGAAGGGCAATGAATAATGGATATCCAGATAATTAAATATTTGAAATCTTTATTATTTATTTAAAATATCTGCAACAGGTAGTTGAGGCCGAATAATCGAGTCTCCACTGTCTGTTTCATATTAACATTGATTCTGAAACATTACTTATATACTCATAATCCAGTTTTTAATCTTACTCACAATTTGTTCTTTCACAAATTTAAGCAAAATACTCTATTGTTTTATTGGTTTTGTTTTATTTCTGTAAACCACTGGGACATTGGACAGGCTTTTTGACAATATTTGTTTAAATAAAAAACTTAATGTCGTCGTAAATGTCGCGAATGATAGAATGGAAAGAATAACTTTAATGTACTTATCAAGATCCTTTATTATGCGGATTTTTTCTAAGTATTATCCACATTTGTTTATCTTCTAGCATTTTTTAAATAATTTTCTTAGTGTGTTGACTTTAGTAACACAGTGTTACTTAATTTAATATAAATATATAAGTAATTTAATTTGTTTTTTCTTCTTAAATAAAAAGACTTTTTTTATTGTAAAAATTTATTTACAAAAAAGTTAACCGCATAAATTAACATCTTAGTCTAATTTATATGTACAGTCTTAAAATTATATTTTTATAGTGGCCACATTGGCGGTATGCTGATTCTAAATTAAGATTTTTTTGTTTAGTATATGAAAATGGACGGAGTTTTAGACCTTTTCCCAAAACAAAATTAAAAATAATCTCAGGGTTATTAATGGGAGCTATTGATTTTTTTATTCTAATTGTTAATTCGCCTTCTTTGAAACAACATTTATAAGTTGAATTAATTAAGTTTGAGTTCAATTCCAAGAATACTAACAATATTTTAAAATAAATACGTTTTTAGGTTGTTTATTATTATTATTTTTTGAATTAATCATTGTTTCTTTATAAAATTTTGTAAAAAAATAAAAAAATTGAAGGCGATTTCACAAGTTAATAAAGGGATCTATATAATATTATAGGTGTAATAATAATGGCGGGTTACAAGAGCGTGTCGACGGCGTGTATGACACCATTCGTGGCGGGGATGTTGTGGGTTATCACTTGCGCGTTATTCACTTTGATGCGACCTGGAAAGAATATTGAAATGGTATATTGCTTAGAATTTGGAATTTAAATTAAATCAATTTCACGCTGTATCCCGCACACAGCAGGGTAGGTAGAGGGACCTAGTGTTAAGACACTCCATTCCCCACTTTTCACGGAATGTCTCGAGGCATTACGTGTGGAGTGGCGGAAATCAACGCCGGGCGTTTGCGTTAGTGCCAGAGCGAAGAAATGAAAATATTAATAAATAATAATACAATCTCTCGCGACGTTCTGCACCACGACTGCTTCTCATTCATAGTACGTTATAATATAGATACAATATAACATAGTTTTCTTTTATAGGAGCAGTTATATTAAATGGATAAAAATCAAGATTAATATGAAAAATAAACAACTCACCACTACTCTTCTGCAAAGTGAGCGGCTTAGCGTCTTCCATGGAATTCCTAAGCTGGTAGTACCTCATGCCTGCACTGTATAATGTACCGGGTAGGACGTGCCTCGCGACTAATGCCTTAGCGGCTGCCTTGTCCGAGTAACGAGATAGCTCGGAGGCTGTCAGTCGGGAGAATGCTGTGTCGGTCGGCGCGAATACTGTGTAGGTTTTACTTTCTGAAAAATATGAATAAAACAATTATAATAATAAATCAGCTTCAATTTCACTTATATGTATATAGGCAGAGATAACATAGTGTTAAGACACTCCGTATCCCATTTTCCGTCAATTTTTTTGAGGCATTGTAATCATGCCTCTCGTCGGCCTCTTTAATAACAATATTTAGAACTAGCGGTTCACTCGCGGCATCGCCCGTATACGACCTATAAATCTCTTATTATACTGCATTTGCGAACAGGTTGATTGTATAATTTATACATTCAATCATTTTTTTATATATTTAAGAAAGTCCAAGCACTACGTGGCTGTTTGAGGATAATGTCATCAGGGCGCAGACTAAGCAAATAGTTATGAAATTATAAAATGTGCAAAATAAACGACATCGTATGTACAAGGAAGAAGGAGCACATTTTTTTAATTCGTAGTATCTTACCAGCAAGGGTGTCGGCGAAGCCGCTGGCAAGTATCGCCTTAAGGAATATAGTGAATCGACGGTCTCTGTCCGCCTGCAGCGTCTGCACCAGATCGCCCACCGGCAGCGGGAACATGACGCGGTCCACCGCGTGCGCTATCCCCTGAATATTGGAAAAGACATTTCAATATTTTTAACATTCTTAAAGTGTTATTCCACACTTAGGAAATATACTACCACTAATATGTAAAATTCCGCTGTCTGAAAACTAGTTTCTTTCAGTCTATTCTACCTTATTCGGGATACATCGTGAAACTAAAAAAATCTAAGAAATTCTTACCATTCTCAACAAATTTTGCCAAAGTATCAGATCCTTAGCTTGGCTATTATAGTTAAAATATCAACAAACATACAAGGCGACTATCAACATACACATATTATACGATTGACAAACATTAATTATACAAATTTTATAAACATTAAGCATATCATTAATATAAACATTAAGCATATATTATTTAATTAATAAACATCCTTTTTTCATTTATAAATAAGAAGGACTTAAAATACTATTTCTTATTTTGAGTCATTGGACAAAATGAAGACACCTGCCTTCCTTTTTTTCTTCTCTCTTTACACGATGCGTAAGTAATCTTCCTTGTTAATACTAACATTATAAAGCTGAATAATAAACATTTCTAAGTTAAAATTTATGTTACAAAATGTTTTTGTTTTAAAGTTAAAATATTTCAATCTTTAAATATAACGCTTAAATAGAATTAATCACGTATCAGTATTTAGTTTTATATATTTTTGGAAACCCGACGTTTTGTACATTGCAGTAGTTTGAACCACGGAAGAATCGCGAAAATCAAAAATCTTATTAATATATCAAATATTTATAATATAAATATAAAATTTCAAAGGTAAAATCAAATAAGTTACTAACGGTTCCTTCAAGTTACTGCCTTAGATTTGAGAAGAACCGACGCGAGAACTCTGTAGGACTTTTAAATAAAAAAAGTGATGCAAGATGACATACTGTGTCATCTTACCCTATGGGTATGTCGTCTTACACAGGTCGACCTAAATGCGATTTATGTATGTTTTTTTATTATATGTTACTTTGATTGTTCTGGAACTAAAATAATTTCGTTGATTATGATATATATGATAATATGCTGATCTTACATGACTTCATTTATTTTAAATATTTGGCTTGAAAGAAAAAGTATGTCATCTTAAGCACAATTCCCCTATAACGAAAAGGATTAGAATCAGCTCAGTCGTAAATTCTATAAAGATATCTTTTTTTATCTTTCAATATCATAAGTTATAAGCAAAATATGAATAAATATTTACCTGAGGTATATGTATATCCTTCTTATCATCCAGCACTCTGGCACCGTTGATGGTGGTCACTCTCACTTCGTTCCACTCGACGTCGTGCATATCGTACTGGTTGACCCTGAGCTGGGTGCCCGCGAGGGATACCCCAGTCATCTCATCTTGTAACGAACCGATGTCGAAAGCACCAGGGATCACGTGGTGGAGGAGAAGCTGGAATAAATGGTTGATTTCGTTTAGTTTTATATGTTTTTTGTATGTTTTTCTTTAGATTTTAGTATTTTTTGTTTAGGGATTGGAAACTAGAAAACACATTTATTTGAATCTATTAAAGCGTTATAATAAACTTATAAGACCAATGACAATCGCTTATGAGAAAACAAAATAAATACATTTTAGACAATAAGTCTGTCTCGTTGCTTATGTATTTATTTCAAAGTTTTAAGATTTAGGAATTTATATATTTTAAAAAAATATAATTAAAGTGAATTACTAAATATTCTAAAAGTACATACCCCACTTAATAGCCTTGGGTTATCGCGGAACTTCTCTTCTGCCCTATCGGGACCTCCCAATTGAACTAGCAACGTTCTAAATGCTTTGTCTGTCGGTGCAAATATTGTGTACGGTCCAGTTTCATTTAATATAGCATCCAAACCTGACTGTTTTAGATATTTAGCGGTTGCAAACAAACCGTTTTCTTTCAAAATATCTATAAGATCTGGATTGCCAGCCTTGGCGTAGCTTAAATTGATGGTAGACTCTTCAAAATTAGGGGCTGCGCTCGAGCCAATAACAACAATGTCTTGAGGAGTGGTTCGGAATGAAGATGTTGAGTACACAGGTGTTGTATTTATCACTGTACTACTTGGGACGTGGCTTCTTGACGGGGAACTGTAACCATTTCTATTTTTAATATAGTTTGGTGTAGAAGATTTTATGTAATATCTTTCACTTGTAGTTCCTCGTGTGCTGGAAGGGAATGTTTGAGCCAGAGGAGTAGGTCTAGTCGATGGTATTATCGTGCGATATGTCGGTGCCGGGGTTGTTTGCATAGGATTAGTGTGTCCAGAATCCCCGTAATTAGAGGTTGTCACAAAACTTGTGTATGTTGAAGGAGGATGTGATGATTCTGCTATATAATCAGTTGTATAAGTGGATGGACTTTGAGTGGTAGTTGTATATGCATTGTTGGAAATTTTTGTTGGTCCTGGCAATTGTATTTCACCTTTCTTGATTTTGCTTAAAATATCTTCTACTTCGGGACCCTCTTCCGTTTGTTGCCCATTGGCTTTCACACCTTTTACTTTAAATGAACCATCGTCTTGTTCTTCAAGGAAAACGAAAGTAACTTTCTTTTTATTTTGTAATGTATTTGGTATCTTAGATACTTCTTCCAATTTTCCATTATCTGCCTGTTTGATTAATTCGAAGTTGGCACCAGGTGGGAGGACTCCTTTTGTCAAATCATCGAAAGAAATGCGACTTTCCTTAGGTGTTTCTTGAGTAGCAGCTATAAGTTTACCTAAGTCGGGACTATCTGCTGCAATCGCTCCCTGTGGAATAAGATTCGGATTCGTGGTTCTTATTACTTCGAATTTCTGTCCGTTCAAAGAAATTTCACGAGATGTAAAGTTTTTCTCATTAAAATCTTCTGCATTTTCTGCTAAAGCTACTTTAAGTTGCTTTAATATGTCTGGTTTCTGCAAAAGCGCTACACTTTTTGCTCTTAAGTTGTCATCAAAACCTTTAGTGTCACTTTCTTCGAGAAGATTTTTAATTTCATTATACAGTTTTTGTTTGTTCCTATCTTGAGGAGGAGGTCTGGTTCGCGTTGGTGGACGAGTTCTATATCTTGCAGTGGTGGGCCGTTTTGTTGTAGTTGTGGTGGTTGTCGTGGTCGTAGTCGTTGTAGTCGGGTGATCTTTTTCATAAAGTTCAACAGCTTTTCTAAATAAATCTGTTTCATGTGGATGTAAAGGTCTTCGTTTTTCTTGAGTCCGTTTAATGAACTCTTCGTAACTTTCCGTCGTTGTATAAGTTGGTATGGATTTTGTTGCTTGTTTGTTTATAAATTCTTCATGTAATTTTTCTACTTTTTCCTGTTGCTTCTGTTGCTGTTTGTGCACAAATTCTTGATGTTTCTGGATGAGTCTTTGCCTTTCTTGTAGTTCTTTTAATTTTTCTAGATTTTCCTTAGATTGCTGTTCATAGTAGTCCCGTAGTTGTGACGCAGATTGACTGTTGTATAATTGAGACTGGCCAAGAGAAGATTGAAATGGAAGCTGTTGACTATTTAAATTTTGAGGTGCTAAGTTTGGTGCAGCTTGAATAGTGATGGGATTTGGTCCACTAAAAGCCTGATTTTGAATGGGGGCAGAATTTAAGGTAGGAAGAAAGGCAGCTTGAGTAGGTCTCTGTTGAGATAAATCAATAGAGCTATGAATGTTTGAGTTTTGGTTGAAACTGGTATGAGAATTTTGTGTGGGCAGTAGTCCATTACTCTGAAATGCTGCTAAAGTCGGAATTGGTTGTGGTGCATTTTGAGCATGTTGGTGAATATGACCAAGGTTTTGATGCTGTAAATTATTTATAGGGTTAACATTTGCCGGTTGGCTAAATTGAAATCCGTTGTTATTTTGTATGGGGAGATTATTCGGAATATTTTGGGCTGGCAACAAGTTGTTGAATTGAGGTACGTAGGGCTGTTGAAAAATCTGTTGCGGGAACTGGATTGGTGGCGCTGGGCTACTTAACAAGCTTTGCTGTTGTTGGAAATTTTGTACTCCATATCTATTTTGATGATCATTGAATCCTGGGTGGCCCAGGGATGGCTGTCTATTTCTATCAAAGTCATTTTCTATCTGAAAAAGAAAAATAGTTATTGTTAGTAAAATGCTTATATTGTTTTATTATTTCAAATTGGTTATGATAGTTATAGTATAAAATATGTATACATATTAAATTTTATATGATTTAATAATCGCATTTAGATTATATATAAACTTATTTGCATTAAGCTTTAAAGAATGCATCGGAATTATATTATACTTTCAATACATTAACTTAAATAAAACCAAAAGAACCGTAAATAATGTATACTGTATGTATTTAAATTAGATTTTAATGCACCACTAGTAAGTATTCCGTGAGTTGACACGGCGATTTTCTCAAAGCGAACGGACATTTGTATGTTCGTGACGCATCAGTAGCACGAAAGTGCATTCTTCAGCAGTCGCGGACTCGCAGAGATGAGATCTAACATACTTTTGTAATAAATGTAGTATATTGTTCGTATCAGTAATTGTGGAGCAAATATTTATTATCTTATGATATCTATGGTACTGTATGTTTTATAAACACGACGGTTGTGGATTCAAAATCATATTAGAGAAATGTTCAAATGAACATAAAACAGCCATTATATTTGGTTTCAATTTAGAACGTGAGTACACTTGAAAAATATTTTTCTTGTCACAAGTTCTCATTGTGGAAATTTCAAATATTTATTATATTTGTAATTAGAGCAATAAAATGAATAAAAATATAAAATACTATATAATTTATTTCATAAGCTTTCTGATATGTCCATAAATAGAATGTGCCTATTCCCGTTATAATATTAATGTACACATACATACAAACATACATATTATTGCACCTTAATCGACTCTCGAAACCGATAAAAACCTCATACAGGATGCGCGGCGCGGTAAAAAGCCCATGTGTCGTATATGGTAACTTTCTCGCGATGACGGTGCCTACTTTCGGTTTCGTTCAGCGTTACTTTTGGTTTTAAAGGTCATACATGGCATCCGTTGCGTAACGGAAAGTAGCTACAAGTGCGTTTGATTCTATCTCTATCTTGTTCCGTTCTGATTTATTAGAGATGGTTATTTTGCATCTCAAATAAATAGAGAGGATATAAAGACAGTATATTAATATCTTCATTTCAGTCAGTTCAATATTTTTTTTGTGTAATCTTGAATAGCTTAATTTTTTATAAATATTTTTATATGAGTCGTATATCTCATAGAACGGTGTGACGATAGAACATTCCACGATAGGCATTCATTCTTTCATTATATTCTTAGTTATTTTATAAGAAAAAGATTAAGAAATTAGAGAAATTATATATTATAATAGAAATATATAAAAAAAAGATGATCAATAGTGCTTTAAATCATGTCACTTAGTACGCGCTGAGTGTAGACTGTAGACGGTGGACAACGTAATGAGCGAGAGTCGGCTTTCATCTTTTTGCGGAAACCGGCCGGCGCGGGCGCGTCTCTTGCATCCACATTATATTATATATGTCTTTGTATGTACACATTGATCGGGAACAGAGGGTTTAAATAATTAGAATAATAATAGACTATGCTTAAGTTTAAATAAATATTATCATACAATATGTTACATATGCAGAGGTTATATTTTAAATATTTCAAATAATTAAAAAAAAAGAGATTATATATAGATCTAGTTTTTATCTATAGAAATCGCCTTGTACCTGCAAGAATGCAGGTATGCAAATACTTGCATACTGCAACTTGCAAGTATTGTTATACATTCATCTGACATCATTTGAGATTCGCTGGAGGTCAACGATATGATTTTAAACTATGAAAGATATTTATGAAAAATATAATAACATATGAAATACGTAACACATGATAACATGCATTTTTTTATATTGAGTCGTTGACTCTAAATTATCTTATTAATAACTAATAAAAATAACTAAGAATATGTGAAAGACTGCAGCCTATCGTAGAATGTTCTTAATGTAACAAGATATATAGTGGGAGAGAAATTAGGCAATCGTGGCGTAGCGGCACAGCGTCGCAATGGTTGTAGGTTCAATTCTCACATGGGGAAATGATGTCCTCGCTCTGGTAACAAGACAACACGTGGCTTGAGATCTGTTATTCATAACGTAATCTCCCTAAAATTGGGGAACGGAATGTCTTATCACTTGGTTCTGCTTATGGAGAATAAGCATGTGTGGAAAAAAACATGAATACTTTCATGCTTTTTTTCATGCTTTTTAATGAAACTATTTTAACTGGAGTCACGTGTACTCGTGACCACGGACTACTGCAAAGTGTTCGAAACGTCTGGTTACCAAAAATGTATGAAAATACAAAATATACGCGATTAATCCGGTTAAAATAGTTTCATTTAAAATGTGTAATGATCGTGAAAATCAAAAAAAAATATTAGCGTGAAAGTACTTAACATTTTTAAATAAATTATTTTTATTTGTATTGTAAATATGAATAAAGGTAATGCGCATGTGCAGTGTTATAATATGGTTGTCCTTCTTAAAGTTAGAACGTAACGGGATTCGAACCAGTACCTCTTGGAAAATTTATATAGTTCTGGTTATAATAGACTACATTAAAACTGTATTTGGCTGGTAATATAAAATAAAAACAATTTCGAAATAGTTTGCATCTGTAAGCGTTCATATTTAGATATTTTTAAAAATTTTAATTATATAATGAAAACTTGACTGCTGTATTTAAAAATTTTTGTATGTTATAAAAATATATTTCTTGTTCTGTACCTTAAAATAAATAAATAAGTTTGTATTTTTTAAGGCCTAAGGTCCCGTACACTACGTTCGAGAAGGCAATAAGTCGGACCGGAACCCACACTTGTCGCGTTTAGTAGTGCCTGTCTTAAGTAGCTCCTATTACCTTTAATATCATCGAATACCTGTAATTTTTTTACATAATTTTTCCTAAGTTAAGTAAGTAAATGATTGAAACATTTATGCAATAGTGACAAGGGCCAAACCGCAGTTACGCTGCTAGTCTAGGAAGTATCGCGTGCCGTAGGATTCGTTGACACGAAAAATTGTGCAACCGGGGAATCGAATTTATTAACTTACGTAAAACTAGCCGTTGCAGGAAAAAGCTCTGAATATATTAATTACAGATCGCGATGAGTTGGGTAATTTGATGTGAAGTTTAGTATAGAGTTTAATTTGTATGTCTATTTATGGCTAATATATAACTTCTTATGAAATGGACAGTCTGAGCTGTTTCCTGGAAACGTCAGAATTAGTACATGTGGACGAAAACCTGTGCATTTGTATGGCAAGTAAATGGAGATAAAGAAATGGAAAAATAATAAATTAGATAATAAATTCGATATTATATACTTTGGTATTGTAAAAAAACAATTTTAAAAAGTCATGTATGACAAAAGAACAAAAAAACGAAATTGACAAACTATAGGCACTAAATAATATATTGTATTTTGAATTTTTCGTCTTTTTATAGACCAGACGGAGCAAACTCGCATTCTGATCGGCATTCCGTATTCCAATTAAAATGACGGAGATTTTGTTACAATTCTATAAAAACATACATAGCTATATAATAAATACAATTTCTCTTTCAAGTGAGATATGAACTTATAATCATAGTTTTCGATTTAAAACTTCATTTTAAGTCAGTTATTTCAACTACACCACGAGGGCATTGTCTTATTCATCTTCTACATGAAGAATATACATAATACTCTTCACAGAATTACAAACGTACCGTTTCTTAAGAATCGCGTGTTGCTGTGATTCGTTTTGCCGATTTTATATTTATGTTATACAAATGTTATCGATAACGCGAACGCTTAGAAATGTTACAATAATTATATAAGTATTTTTCTAATATGTACATTGTATATCATTAGATACATTTTTTTTTATTTGAAAGTTTTATTCTACTCATGCCGTTATGGCACAATGGCAAAATATTTGATTCTCAACCTGACAGTTGTGAATTCGAATCCAAGTCAGGGGGATGACCTTCATTTTCTAGTAAACTGAAATTTTTTTGAAATTTTTAAGAATTACCCGCCCAAAAAGAATGATAAATATATAAAATAATAATTTCAACTGGTATCTCTATATGTAACGTCGTGTTATGAATTTAATTGGGCGTATACTCGTAAATTTAATTCGCTCAGTTATAATATTGTGTTTCATACGAATATAAAAAAATAATTGTACAGAATATAACAATTATTTTTTAGTTAATTACTTTACCATGCATATAATTTGCATACAATGTTGATTCTGTTAAATTATATTTTTTAACTTATTTTTTAACTGATTTCAAGAGATTATCAGTTTGATATGTATGTATGATGACCCACTTAGGTACCATGCACTGCATGTTTAATTCGGTAAGTGTATATTTGTATGTTTGTTTACGAATTTCTCTGAAATGAAAAGTAACACATCGAGATGATTTCTTTTAATTTAAGTTAGTTATATAGTATACTTCAACATAGAGAACAGTATGAGTTCCATTAAAATCGCTTCAGTAGTTTTAGAGATATGGGGAAATTAAGAAAACATAGGTAGGTAGCACAACCTGCATGTGTTTCCTTTTGAGTTCACTGGCTGTTTTATTTTTTATACTATTTGAATCGGTTTTTTTTTCAAATTATTTATGGTTTTGTACGACGTATATTTTTTAACTCATGTATGACCCATATAACAGGGTAATCAGAAAAACCTAGCACTTAGAAACTCTCTCCCTCCGTTTTTCTAGTTCCACGCTGTTTTCAAGGCATTATAGAGCTCAATGTCTCGTTTTGTTCATTAGAGAAAATAAAAATAATTGATTCCCCTATGTGGAAATACAACCCCCAACCGTTATATCTAGTACCGTTATGCTGTACCATCAAGAAATTATAAAAAATAATTATTGAGCGTAAATGGCTGAAACTTTCTTTAAACCCACAATTTTGCAGGAGGTTTCGCATTGGGGCTAAGTCTAATTGTAAGCACGATTGTTGTGGATTCGATACCTAAATAAGTCCCGCTGAGTTTCTTGCGCCGGTTCTTCTCATGTCTGAGGCACTAACTTTAGTGAACTGGCGGTAAATTATTTGACGTTCAAAAAGTGAAGCATGTACTTCTTATTTTGAATAAAATTATTTAACTTTGACTTTATTTAGAATAAAGAATATATTATTACATAATTTCCTCTATCTGGTTAAACAACAGGCGATGTCACGCCCCGCCCAGTTGGCGGAGAGCAGAGAGCAGAGGTTGTAGGATTTTTTTTCTTTGTCTATTCTGCTGTATAAGAGATTAAGCGTATATTTTAAAACATAAGTCTAAAATATTTCTACTAATTTCTAATTAATATAAAAGATATCATCGAGATATTAGTTTTAGTTTACGTCTCGAAACATTAATAATTCTATAATCGCTGTCCAATAGTGCTGTAGCATCTCAGTGAAAGTAGGTTGTCATATCATTTGCGTGTGATACACGAGAGTTTATGTGTATAACATGAACAAGCGTAAAAAAAGCGTAAGGCCAGTCGTGGCACAGGGGCTCAAGCGTGCGACTTTAAACGTGACAGTGAGTTCTATTCTCACTCGAGGAAATTAAACATTCAATATTTTCAGGCCAGTCGTGGCGCAGTGGCACAAACCTTGTAAAACCGATTGGTTGTGGGTTCGATCCCCACTCGAGGAGATGAAATATTTA
>DVQM01000952.1:0-13781 GCA_018231645.1 Heliconius ricini
TCGACACCAGAGCGAAGAAATGGAAATATAAATTTAAGTAAATATTTCATGTCCTAGAGTGGGGATCGAACCCACAACCAGTCGGTCACATTTTGTGCCGCTGTGCCACGACTGGCCTCAACGACTTTTTGTAAGTTATTTTATGTTAACAGTATTTCCTTTTAAGATACGGAGCCTTCTAGTTTTTAACTGTTTGGATTCATCAATCGTGGAACCCATCGACTATAAACTAACATAAACAAGCCATTAACTAAAAACTTACACTTTTTAGAATAAATACTTCTGATTAGTTTTTTTTAGATATAATATAATTTTCATGGATTTAATATACAAATATTGAATCATAGTGAGATTTTTTAGTTTTGTTTTTAATACTTTCAAAAATATGTACTTGATATAAAATTATTTAAAATACTTAACAACGGAAGTATTTCATTTTTTTCTTTTACAATGCTTTGTGACGATACAATTTAAGTCTAGTCGACAAAAGCCGATTGGTACAAACAGATTTGGCAAACTCTTAACCCTATTTATGAATATTGGCACCGTCCGCAGACGAAGGCGCGTACAGAGATGTATGTTGTGTTTGTTTATCAAATAGCAGTTACGCTCTGTTAGTAGAGTAGGTACGCGCCGCACCTGCTACGTCCAGCTGTCGCGAATGTTAAAATTACATTTGTATTGTAATTTATCACGCTTTTATTTTCGTTTCGAAATTGTTAAAAAAAAATGAAATTGTAAAAAAAAATATGAAAATGATTTTTAAATGTATTTTATAGATACCTAGATGATCTAACTTGTGCTTATTTGTTATATTATAGCTAAATTATACAAAATATTAACATTAATAACTTATGTGTCTTTCTGATGCATAAGCTATCTTACTGTAAAGTTTCATCAAATCGGTTCTGTTGTTTTTGCATTTAAGCGGAACAAACATCCATCCTCATATTCTTTTACATTTTCAATAATTGTAAATTGCAGCAACTATGTTAAAATTTGTTTCTATCGTTAAATTTACACGAGTAGATTAATGAAACAAAGTTGCAAACGACACGAATAATAAATAATTTAGGTAGGTAGTGGTAGGTTTTCAGTTCTTAAATTATGGCATTTCAAAATGTACAAAAATTAATCAAATTTTTGTTTCTCCTGGCATCTGAATATTTTTAAATACAATTTGAATTAGGTGTATTTAAATTGATCAGACTGTCCGTATTGATTAAAATAATTAAATGAAACTATTTTAGACTGTCATCATTAGGACAATAATATTTCCTAGAATGTTATAATGGCTCTATTATGACGCGGAGCGCGGCTAATTGAACTGGTTTACGCTTGTATGTATAGTGTATATAAGCGTATATTTGTAGCTAAACGGATATGGCTATTGTTATAAGAAAATATATTAAATCAATATGAACTACTTAAATACCAAAAAGAAAAAATATTTAAAAAATAAGAATACTAAATCGCTACGCTTACGCTGTATCTCGTACGTAGTGTTAAGGTTCCGTATCAATTTCGTTCTCCACTTTCCATTGGCATTAGCACTAGTTTGTGACTAAACACGAGAGGTTGTGAGTTCAATTCCCGCACTTATCACGCAATACCTCCAAAAATCGATGGAAAATAGGGAAAAATGAGAGTGGATGGAACGGAACCTAAACACGAGGTTCTCTCTGCCTACTCTGCTGAAGCTAAAAAAACGTATACGAACAACGATCGGCATGGACGGCAACGTGCTTAGGTATATAGTAGACCCAGTCATATTCACAAAGCGTGACAAGAATAGAAAAACCCAAGACCGTATTCCTGAATGAATAAAACTCAAATGAACTTACAAACAACTAAATTATTATATATCACATTATTTCTATACATAAAACAAATAAAACAGATATATCTACATTTACACGTCAATGTAGAGTTTAGATTGAACAGAGCGGCTGAATGAACGGTGTCCAAGTCACGCGACGCCAATTACGTAAACCCCAGTTGCCAACGTACTTCGACTTACTCGTTTGCAGTAAAAACTGTTTTGACACTTTAATTACACAAGTAAAATAATAAATTATTAATCTTCTTTAATTTTTAACCAAAATCAAAACGAAATAAATTATAAACTTATTATAACATTAGTGATTTTCTAGTATACACGTTTGTGGAGCCAGTATGGTGACTTGGTGAGGTACAAAAGCTTATTGTGCTGGAACGGCTCATAAGTGAACTAACAACAGTTTTATTGAGTGTATCACGCAACAGCAGTCGAGGCAAACAACCCCGCCTACGCTCGCGGCACACGTCTCGACCACACATCGACACTAGTGTATTTACATGCCGTGGACGGTCGGCGCCCACGCGCATCGCACAGTTCTATGTGTGATCTGTAGTATCTAATACTCATAGGCGCCGTCGAAGCCGACTAACCATTTAAGAAATGCACTCTAACTAAACTAATAAATATGACAATTTGGTGTCTTGACACTACATACTTTATAGTGTAAAAAGGTGAAAGTAGTTTAAAGTAATTTGTAGTACTGCCAAATATAATACTTAATATAAAAAAAAATGAGCCTTACGCTGTATCCCGAATACAGCTGGCTAGGCAGAGGGAACCTAGTGATAAAACACTCCGTTCCCCACTTATTTAATAGAAATAGATTGAAAGAATGACCAACCGACAACAATTAAATCGGGTTAGTTCAACATTAGCATTTATTAGGGAGTTCAATGACCTGTGTTAGGTTATTAGATAATTTAATGTCGAATGTAGTTAATTGCAACCGCATTAGTTAGTAGTGACGCTGCAGCTTTGTACGATTTGCCAACTGGACAACGTACGTAGGAAATGTCTTGTTTCATGCTCGTGTAAACAATATCAGAGTATTGAAATTGTAACTGTTTAATACTTATTTAGAAGACTATACAACTACTATATTTGGTTAGAAACGCAACATTGATTAAGTCCGAAGAGAAATAAAAATAACTAAATGAGTAAAAATTAATTCTTGGCATGTTAAGTAAGAAATATTTAACATGATACATAGCGAAATTTAAAGCCGTTGTAGTGCAGTGGCACAGGTGTGTCTGTAAACGCTACGGTTGTGGATGCGATTTGAGTTTGGTGGAATGAAATATTACACGGGGTGCCTCGTGGAATATGGGGAACGGAAGTATTTTGATGGAAAGGAAGTAAAAAGTATTTTAATGGAAAAGAAGTGTCTTTTTTCAGTTTACTTCTGCATAAAAGTCGGATGTACAGTACGTATATACGGCTTTTGAAACTATGTAGATATTTATTTATGCAAAATCTTATAAAATCCTACTGGTGTGTATAATTGACATACAAACGTTCAAGTATGAAAATATGCCTAATTATAAAGTGTTTGACATTACTCATTTGGCAAAGCGCGGCATTGTGTTCCGCCACTAAAGTCGCGAAGCCTCCAGAACTCAGTGGAAAGTGGGGACCGGAGTGTCTTTACACTAGGTTCCCTCTGCCTACCCTGCTGTGTGCGGGATGCAGTCTGAAGATGATTTTGATTTTACATTACTTATTACGGTACAAAAATATTCACTATATGAGTTCGAAAAATAACACTGTTGTCTGATTTAGCTTTAACATCATACTTGTTGGTATATCCATATTGCATCCATTTATAATATCTATAACTGATTCACATTGTAATAGCAATCTGCTGAATGACGGAACAGAATGAAACAATGTAAAAACGCAACAATAAAGAAATTTGTTTCGTTAAAAATAAAATATGGCGGGTCGATCGTTAGACACCTACGACACCTATATACGAACACTCAAATGTAAAAGTTCGCTATTCTCGAGTTCCTTTATATTAGATATGTATCTATACATGTGTATAGACTGCCTAGTGCCTGTGCTTTTACATAGAAATCGGGTCGGGTGCTTTTTAATATCTGCAGTTCCATTAAGCCAGTTAGTATTTTGGTTCACCAATTGGGTCACAGACTGATGCATTCTCTATTTACGGAATGCAGATATGAATATATATAGAGGTCGTTGTGGCGTAGTGGCTGTGGCTGTAACAAAGTTGTGGGTTCGATGCTACTAAATGTCACATAATAAGCGTATTTACAAATATCTATCATAAAACTATGATGTTGTGACAAAAATACTACAGTATTGCTGATAATTTTCCATTGATCCACTGGTCTATTAAAATAAAACAAATGAACCGTAACAATTTTACTCGCTTCGCAGGCTTATAACTCCAGCGCCCTAAGTGGAATTATGTAGGTACGAGCCACCAAAAATAGCTTGCATGTATTAACTCGTTATTTACTGCCTACTGGTACGTGGTAATTTTATCTAAAATTATATCAATATAACCTTTACAAAGATAGCTAGTGACGTGGCAGCCGTTATTTATCCCTCTGGATGTCCTTACAACACTATGTTGAAGTCTAATAATTTAAATATATTTATATTATTTTACTTCCAATAGATAACTTGAGTAAATCGAATTTGAATATTTTTTTCCCATTTTCTAACCTAAAACTAATTCCTTGTCGAATGCTACCATATATTATATTTTACTTCAGGCAGATGCAGAAATGCGGTGGAATTTTTAAATTTATGTAATATAAAATACGTTTTTACACTTTGACTTTTAAAATACGCCAGGCTAATTTCTAGTTCAAAAGCATACATATTTAATGGCGAAACTTAGGTACTAGGAACCATATAATAATGCTTTAGGCACTTAATCATTTTAGATTTCACAAATGGCATGGCCTATTTTGTAGTATTTTCAAACACATGAATGCTAACCTCGTGTGAAGTTATTGTTTCTAAATTGTGATTCTAGTCGAGGTGGTTACATGCGTAAGCGTATCTGGCGTACGTAGAATATTAAGCGCTGATCTGAACGACCGCGTGACTAAGCACCTGCAGGATTTACCATCGATTGTATTCTAAGGAGCTCAAACACCTACTCCTTATTCGTTTCTATCATTGTCATTCTGTACGCTCGAAATTACCGTACGCTTCGAAGGAATGGCCACAACAAATCGATATTTAAGGCTGAATACGTTTATGAAATTATATTATTTAATTTGTTCTCTTCATATTTGTTTTATATTCCGCGTTTCGGTAAATAATATCGAAATCATATGACTGTTACCAAAACAAACACGGATAGGAGATAGGAGAGCGTAACTGATTGTGCTAATGATGTAACGGGTCACTTATCGCGGTCTCCAAAATAAAACTATTTATACGTAGGTTGTTATTGTAAGAAAAGTAGTAAAAGAAGGAGAAATAGCTGAATGATAAGTAATTTTGTTTGCATTTGTTTTATTATTTCAGAAAAGTTTAGATTTACAATAGATACCGAAATTATATGTACCAAATACCAACGTACATGTAATTGCTATACGAAATCCGTATCTTATCTATAAAACAATCTATATGAAAAATCTTTAAATAGTAAAAGGCAGGCCAGTTTTGGCGCAGTGACACAACTTTGTGACTGTAAACGCTAGTTTGTGGGTTCGATCCATTCAATATTTCATTTATCAATATTTTCATTTCTTCGTTATGGTATCGAGGCAAAGCACGGCGTTGAGTATCGCCACTCAACTCGACACAGAATTCGGCGGAAGATGGGAAACGGAGTGCCTTAACACTAGGTTCGCTCTACCATGTGTGTACGGGGTACAGCGTGAAGCTGATTTACAATTATAGGTACTTTATAAACTTTGACGTCACATATTGTCTTAAGTGTTCAGCTATCACTAATAAGGCATCAAGATACGACAAGATAAGCTGCAATTGGCATTTATAAAAACGCCTTGAAGAAACACAAATTTTATCACTCGAACTAAATTGAAGTTTCACGTTTTCATATCACGTGAAAGTTAAAGTATAGATTTACCTATTCTGCAACAATTATAACCATTGCCTGTATAGGCATAATATATATATTTTATAAAAATATGTGAAAAATTTGAAAAATATTTTCATCGTATTCGTTTTGTAAGACTATTTACTCAGTCAAGCAATAAGCTATCCATCAAAATCTATTATTTTTTTTATGGATAAGATTGGTATTTGTAGACAGGTGTTATAAATACGTCATGGAATATTTGGAGATAAAGAAGACTAGTATTTTTTATTGACACCTCAGTACATGTAATTTCAATTTCCATACGACACATTGATAATTTTTTGTTGCAACCTTTGACATTTTTGCAGTGTTATTACAAGACAGCTCTTGTACAATTATATATTATATATTTTTCGTTTTTATTGGATAAGTGTATAATAATGTAATATTATGTGATAAACTTCGGTCGCCGGTTATCAGGCACGTATTTAGTCGTTGACGACCTAGATATCTCAAGTTTCACAACAAATATCTCGCTCCTTTCCGAAACAAAAATATTTTCTTATAAAAGGCTCATAATTTTACGACATTCGTACCTATCCCTAAAATAATACATTTTTAAAAAAAATCTTTACATATCATATTCAACGTACATTGCACAATATGAAAATAGTAAACGAAATTAAATATATTTGGTTGATATATTTTGTAAACACGATATATAAATAACCACACACCAAGGTTAACGAGTGATATCTGAAAATAGACAAGAACAATGAAAGGTTTACATTACGTGTTGACACTTGCGCACGCGTGTTTCGAAGAAACGTTCGTCAATGAGCCGGGAAGACGCAAGACCTTGTTTTCCAAACCACTGTTGGAAACCGGGAAACGCTGGAACTAATATCGGTTCTAATTTATAAACATTTTTTTTTTTCGGTGTAAATGTTATTATCGTGTGGTTTTATTCTTGTTTTATTTCATGTTTATTATTATTTTGATTATTAATTATATTTTTGACATTTATGATAAGCTTTTATAAATGTATTTCGAGTATTAAAATAATAAAAAAAATAATTTTAAACAAAATCTAAATTTTAAACAAAATAAAATTATACAATGACAGTGTATCCCGCAAATAGGAGGGTGCATACCCTGGGATGAGGGATCCTAGTATTAAGACATTTTGTTTCCCACTTTTCGCCCCCGGATTTAAAAAGCATTGCCTGTTGAGAGGTGGGACTTAGGTAGTTTAGGAAATGTAGGGGAGCACCAAGAAAGGATTTTTCGGTTTTCTCTACAGTAATGAAATTTTTTATTCTGTGGTTATAAATGAAAGTTGCGTTATTTAACTCTTGTATATGAATAATTGTAATGATTTTCCGTAAAAATGTAATGCGATTTAATCATGATCAGCTGTTATCATATTTTTCTGAGATTAAAGAGATATTGCGCGTCCCTATATTTTATAAGTTTTACCTCCCATTGTTTAATACTATAGTAATAGGACATCCTATCATATATTTGTCATGTAACAAAGGTATGATGAGAATCAGGAAAAGCAGTTAGGCTTTGTGATTTTTCGAGAAATAATCTATAAAGAATAATATTTTTGACATATATACGCAATGTAATAGTGAGAAATATGCAGAAACAATATCTTATCAATCATTTTGTGTGTAAGATTTTGAAGTCACTATTCCAATAAATAAGCAATACATTTAGCTCTTAATAAATAACTTGTAAAAAGAATTATGTAAGTTAATATAAGTAAAATTAAGTTTTTATCATAGTAAAGTATGGAATTAATATGCAGCATTGAACTTGAACGCGGTGCGTGCGTGACGTCAGATACACGTGCACCCGCAAGGCCGCGCCTATCGCCACATCGCTAACTAGCCGTGAACGATGAACAACAAACTGATTGGTAAATCGATTTTATTAAGTATATTTATAACTATTGAAAACCGTATTGTTAAATCCACAACACTAAATAGCTTTATGTTCACATTCACTAGATATATTAATGTTTCTGTCAATCAAAATGTACGCTTCAGGGGTGTTTATTGTATTCATATAGATATTGAATACACATTCCATATAGATATATAAGAATAAAATGGATTGATGGTTCAATATTTTAACGATGTCAATAATTCACGAGAATAATTTTGCGTAAACAATGCTCTAAATAATTTTCTACAAACATATTATCATAAATATACACACATTTTGATATGTATATTATGTATTTAGTATGTACTTTTAATATCTATACTTTGTTATCTTTTGTTAACATTTGTAGTTTAATAAGAAAAATGCGATTATCGATCTAGGATATATTGTTAATAACTTTATCAATAATTTAAGTTGGTTTTGAAGGTTGTTTAAATAACAATATTGGGTCAATAATTACGATAAAATTTATTTGCAACTTTTACAAATACTATTTAATTTTCTATAGAGTTGACTATCATTTTAGTAATGGTTTTTAACAAAGAGCGATATAAATAATTATTTCCTAGTTCCCTTTGGTAGCTGTGTCACTTTAAGCTAGGCAACTTTTTCTAAGGTTATCTCTTACTCTTAAGCTGGGTTGCTAGAGTTCGACATGTGACCTACGAATATATTTACTTTCTTTACTACTTATTAATATTATTTTACCATTGGAAATGAAAGAGTCATAATGACAATTAAATATTAATTATCTATTTCATTAAAATATCTTGTAATTGGCATTTTACTCAAGTTGTTGTAAGTAACTACGATAAATGAATAAAATATTACGAGCGTTTTTGCAGAAGTTTCGTGATATCGATTTCACCTAAAAGCCTAGACTTAGGTAATATATTCGGCTGTACCTAGTACCTACTGAAAGCGAAGCCAATGGGGGTGTTGCCAAACAGAAGGAGGAACGATATAGCACAATGAATTATGTAATTACAATATTTTTTTCTTGGTTTTTATTATATTAACCACTATTTCATGCATCAGGTACTTAAAATATCAATATAAATATTTTTTCTTAAGAGAAAATGTGTTTTTTGTTGTAAGTACCTCAACATTTCACTCCTGCAAACCGTGATAATCGAAACATTAACCATGAACTGGTATAATCTAAACATATTAAATATTTATTCACAGCTCTTACATATTCGTATATTTTTCTCTCACGAGTTAAATCCAAAAGGAAAATGTCACTCAAATGTCTATCAAGTTACAAATTATAATTCCAAATGGGAGAAGGAAGTAAAAAATTAACAAAACATCAAAGTAGAAAATATTTGGAAACTGTAGTAACTAAAACAAGGTTAGATCGACTGGTCTATACAGCTCTACTGGTATTTCATAAAGTAATTAACAAAAACCAAATCAAATAAGAAATAATAAAAAAATAAAGAGTTTTAAATTTCGTAAATATTGGTAATAACACCTCTTACTTCTACTTTTCCTAGTCAAGAGCCGTACTCGTAAATGTCAAACCCAAAGAAAGTAAACACAAACATATTATATGTTTAAAGCTAACGAACTTAGACAGAATCTATCTTTATAGACTAATAAATTTCCGTATCACCATCTTGCATAAGTGGTATATTTCGCAAGCTACTACGGGCCGCGAAAGTGGTGACGCAACCAGGCGGTCCATTGATTAAATTCGTGAATGTAACTGGTTACCTAATCTTATTAATTCCTTCTCGTCGTGATCGATGCATTCGAATTGGCGATGATTGAAGCGTTTTTAATGTTTTTTTTATCCTTATTTTTTATTAGATTTATCTGATTTTTTTAATACGATACAATCATGAAAACTAAAAAACTTTTGGTATACTTTTCATTTTAGGCATGAAATTTACTTAGAATATGAATTCCTTAAAGAAATGTTGATATTGATATAAGAGAATATTATATTCTTTGCTCTACATATAACACTGTAAAGGTTACATACATACATATTATATTTGTTTACATATTTACAACACAAAAGGTAAGGCACACAAACAAGTGTCTAAGGGCCAAGTTGATAAACACAGAACATTTAATTCATTGTTTACAACAACAATGTGTTGTGAGGAATATTATTTAAATGCAAATTGCCTTGCCTTAGGACTATTGTTCGTTTCGCAGAAATAGTCTACGGAATGAAGTTTGTAGATACGAATACCTAAGATAGGATAACCTAATAATATTGAATTTTTGTATGGCTAACATACAAAACGAACATTATAAATAAACATAAGCTTGTGAAACAAGGGTAATATTTGTGAAAGGGAAAAAAATTCCAATAATTTGCTCTACAGCGAGGCTTAAACTAGCAAAAAAAAAATCAAAAAATTCTGTCGAAACCGTTGGCTGCGATTAAAAGCAATTTTATTCTATAACAATACCTAAAAAGTTATCTATAACTAAAGCTTTACTATTATAATTTAAAATAAATATCAACAAAAATTAAATAATACTGTGAAATTAAATTAAGCTGGCAACTTAGTTATTTTCATCTTTAGGTATGGTAAGGTAGTCCAGTAAAAACGATAACGTGCAAAATATACTGTAACACAAAACAGCGGCATCGCCACTTTCAATGTTGACACATTGAAATAAGATACCGTTCTTTTACTCGTGAGAATATTATGTTTTTCAATACGGGTTTGCATGACCGCGATCATCTTCCACTTCTTTTGTTTTGAAGCTCACAGTGGATGACTTTTTATTAAATTTTATGTTATATTTAATTGTATAAAATATATTTGTGAAATATTTTCTTAATGTAAATCTGATATTATTTATCTATATTTCATTGTTCACGTTTATTGGATAGCTAATACTAATATCATTATAATAAACAAAGTTTGTTCACAATTTACTTTGTAACTATGAAATCTAATGACTTGTCATTAAAAAATGTATAAAAAACATTTATATACTGTAATTGTAATCGTTTATGATTTTTATAATAGAGATATTACTATATTGTTATAATTATTAAAAAAAATGTATGCTCTACATTTGTTTACTTTATCCATTTATTTTTAATAAGTCATCATTTATTTAATTGAAAATGTTTTTTCATCCAAAAATATTAAGTAATAAAAAATTTGATAAGCCACACAGCTAAGAACAACATCCGTGTACACCAAACAGATAAGAAAACTCAACTAACGCACACATCACAAAAATACATTCATTCACGTAAAATTAAAGCTGTATACTAAAGTACAGGTAGATAGGTATCCGAGCTATAGAGGTTAACACCGTTGATAAAGAAGATATCGCTTTGTAGGCGGTAGCGCTAGCTCCTTACTGATGTCGAACAGAGAGGGCACGTGTGTGCGGTGGTGTTTGTGTGCACTCGGTGACACGACGATAACTCTTTATTTTCTTCGCAACGACCGCTTGTTATCTGACTGGCCGTTTATTTAATTAGGTATCATGCATTATACTACTTCAAGTATTAATATGGGTCCATTTGTTTGTGTTATTTATTGATTAGTGATAGTGTTTAGGCGAGTTTTTCGCACTAACAATGACGTCATCCAATTTACAACATGGTCATCAAACATGTTTTATTTCAAGTATGTAAATATTAGCACGCAAACTGTTTTCCTCAATCATCGGCTTGCAATGTTTTAGCTAAGAGATATTTTCTTAATCGTGTAAACGATACCGATTTATTCGGTAAAATTTAAATATTTACTCGAAATAATTATCTTTCCTTTTTTTTATTATTGGTCTTGGTCCGTATCTTTTTTTACTTTATTATTATATCTAATTTTCTTATCAATAAACATATATATGTTAATTACATTTTTGTTTTTATACATACAATTAATACCTATTATAAGAAAATACATATTTCTTTTTACTTTATATTATTTTCAAAAACAACATACTTATCATTTATAACCAATATGTTTTACAAAGTAGTATCATTGGACAAGTCTGTTTACACTCTAGCTTTACGAGGCTAATGATTCAGCTTACAAAGGAGACTATTGGATAACAACATTAATGGCAATTAGTGATACGTGTATATAATTATCTACGCAACTGTAATGTCACTGTGAGCCAAGATCAATATTGAATGATAGTCAACATGTGCAAAAAACTTGGTTTTAATGATTCAAAATTGATTGAGTATATTGTCTTAGCGATAGAAAATAAAAATCAGCAAAGACCGAGTCTTCATATATCTTAACCACAGACAGACAGAGGGACATGCCAAAGTTATAAAAGGCCATTTGGCTACGGAATCTTAAAAAGAAATTATCGAATGACGATTAATTATTTTTGAATGGCTTAGCCTTCATCTATACCGATAATAATTGTTATTGTTAGGCAACGATTGTTTTTTTTATTTTATAAGCTTTAAGCATTTATTTCTATTGACAAATGAAAGTTTCTTTTAACTTTTATTCAGGAAAAATATTTTTTATTTAAATAGTGATTAAAAATACCTTACTAAATTACATATTTGTGTGTAAATTCTGGATTTTTATTTAATAAAATTACATTAAATTGTAAACTTTTTCTCTAATAGTGAAGTATCCAACTAATGCTTGTACTTAAAAATAAATGACAACATTGAAATATCGTAATAAGATAACACTGTAGACTCAATTAAAACATTAATGTTTTACTTTGCGTGAGCAAATAATTATATAAAACCATTTCCTTTATCGAAGGTCACTATGAATAAGAACAATACAATAATATAAAATAATTATTTATTATTGGCAGTATTTACTATTTTACAATTTCAAATAACATGGCCAGAGTCGTTTTATCATTTTTAAAGAGTAAAGAAAAATACATATAAAAGAAATATTTCTAAATAAGTATGGCTAGAGTCTTTTGACTAACTTTTAAATATAAAATGACCTATTGAAAAACACTAATATCTATATAAATCGTTGGTTCTATATTAATTTAAAGAAGCAAAGATATATGTTAATACTACTATGGATTTATTATATACATATTTGATTTTTAAAATTTTAAATTATTGCTAGATGTAGAGTCGTCATATTTAAGTTATTACATATTTTATTTAATATATAAATATATTACTTAAATAATAAAATGTACGTAATAATCTTTATAATTATTATATTACTTTATACTGTATGTATAAAGTATATACGTACGTACGCGAACATCTTTCTCTTTACTCATGTGAGTCAGGTCAAAGTTTATCGTTGCTTAGTACTACCGACTTGTATGTACTTTTCCTTCTTGATCTAATTTTAAATAAATACTGTATATAGTTATTGACTAATTAGCTATCTATTAACATGTAGGTATGTAACAAACATTAGGTACGTTATGCTAATCGGTAACTACATATAACATTCTCTTCGAAGTGACACTTAAATCTTAATTGTGAAATTGGCCGTCTCATGTAGAGTTCATATTAGGTTTATACTAAATACACAACATTATTAAACACCACGAGGTTGTTTTTAAAATGATACCGTACTAAAAAACACGAATCCAAAGGAAAACTAAGCGTTTATACGTACTTTGTTATGTAAACAGGTTTTCTTAAGGGTCGTTAGTAGCTCTATCTATTAGGTTAAGGTAAAGTCATCGACCATCGAACAAGGTTGAGTCACAATAAAAATAAAAAAAAATATCCTATCGGCCTTAGTATAATTAATTATATACTAAATGGAGAATAACAAATAAATACCAGCGACAAGGAGTATTAAACGAACATTAACCTGTATTCATTCTTAGAAGGCGGTAATAGAGGAGATGAGCTTTTTCATTTAGCAATGCACCGTACGGTTCAGACAGAGAGCGGCACGCTATGTAGTAAGGTGGACACACTCAGAGACAACCTAAATAAAACGGGCCAGCAGGCAGCAGGGAGGCGAGCCGAGTGCAGAGTGCCGAGTGCCGAGTGCCCAGTGC
>DVQM01000953.1:0-13773 GCA_018231645.1 Heliconius ricini
TATAAATTTAAGTAAATATTTCATCTCCTCGAGTGGGGATCGAACCTACAACCAGCGGGTTTTACAGTCACACTTTGTGCTACTGCGCCACGACTGGCCTCAAGGAACATACATGCAAACCATTATTTTATTTCGGCCACGTCTAGTGTAGTAGTAACCTATAATAGCATATTGTCTGTTCATATACTTAAGGTCAGTACAGCCAGTACTGTGTCTTTTAGATGTACCAATTTCTGGTAATCAATATAAGAAACAACCTAAGAAGTACATAAATGCTGAAATATCTTTAGTCATCCAATCATTCCAATATTTTTATTATTTTTAAAATATTCGTTTTTCCACCTTCACGCTTTACATCTTATAGCAAGGTAAATAGAAAGAAGCTCTTATCAATATACTTCGCTCTCATCTCTTAGCATAAGCTCGAGATATTGCTTGTAAGAAAACAAAAGACTAAATTCCACTTTAGATTAAAACATTTTTTTTTTCAGCTACAAGCTGTTGCAGGTAGCCTGAATTCGATTTTAGCGGGAAAGGTCAATTTTCTTTTGAAACTTTTGTACAGGAAACTAAAAAATCATCAGCATTGATGATACTCGTGAAATTATGCCGAAAGTAAAATGTTCCTCCCCAATTGCTACGTATAATTGGCGCAATATTTGTTTGTTAAGATTTTGTTAACGGGTTGCAATTGTTTTGTGAAGGCTCTCACTTTGTACTCGCTTTGTTTTAAGTGGATTTTACCTGTAACTTTAGAGAGCTTATAGTTATGAACTATGGAAGCTTTATTGAGTTTTAATATTTTATCCGAGGAACTCTTGGCACAGGGGAACATTATTGTAAAACATAAACGCAACGGTTGTGGGTTCAATTGAGAGAATATTATTTTAGCCGACGCCTTAGTGGCAGAGCGAAGAAATGAAAATATTAATAAAAAACAAACCATTCTTTCGAATGGGGATCGAAACCATAGCCGTCGCGTTTCATTCACACTCTTGTACACCTCCGCCATGACGGCCTCTGACATCTTCTGTAATAGGTTACATTCTTATTGTTATTATGATAATTGATAATTAAACTATTAAAAATTGATAAACAAAAGACTTTTCAATTAAAACCAGCATCTCCGGAAATCAACGAGCTTAATATTAAAGTATTAGTAGATAGTGATTGTAGTCACGCGTCTCGATATCGTTTGGTTGTGTTACGCAGTGAGCACAGTGCTACTTAATTAATTTTGTATATTTTTTTATTTGTTGAAAAAAAATCTGCTTCTCACTGTATTCAGTACACAGCAGAGTAGGCAGAGGGAACCTAGTGTCAAGACACTCCGCTTCTTAAGGCATTGTGTGTGGATTGGCGGAACTTAACGGCGTGCTTAACAACTTTTTGACGTAACTAAGTTTGTCCTTGAAAGTATTAAATGGTGTACATAATAAATGACACCAAATATAATGTCGAGATGTGACAAAAAATCCGTCACTATAACCAAATGAAAACAAGAGGTTTTCCACAGAATAGAAAACATTTTTTTTTAAATATATTTTTTTCCATTACTCTAGGTTAGTGGCTTATAAATATTAAAAATAAAAATATTAATTCGTTGGTAAAGCCTTTTTAGAAGATACCTTTAGAGTTCTCTTCGTTTGACCACGGAGGTGCACCCGTTGGCAAACGTTTATATGTTTATTAAATATTATATTAGTTGCGTAAACCGAGACGGTTGTGAGTCTGATTTCCACTCGGGGGAATAAAATATTTAATATTGTAAAGCGCAGCGTTGAGTTACGTTACAAAGCACACAGTGCATCAAGAACTTGGGAAGTGGGGAACAGAAGTGTCTTAACAATAGGTTCCCAGGTTCTATTTGCCTAATCTGCTATATACATGATTCAGCGTCAAGGTTCTACCTTGACGCTGGATCATGTACGAAAATCTCAATTATTTCATGTATAAAAACCTCAATTAATTTGTGGATAAATAACATGAATATCTCGTGACATTAATAATTATCAAATAATATTGAAGGAAACATATTTTAACAAAATTTGGAAGGTGCGTGACTAAACGCGATTCTTATCCAAGATTATTTTATTTTTTTTCCATATAGTGAGAAAATGTGCTGCTTAGAGTTCCGCCAGTCGACTCGCAAAATTTTGAATTCGGTTGGAAAGTGAATAACGGAGTGTCTTGACATAAATAACATGAGTGTCCCGTGACATACTGAAATAAACATTGAAAAAAAATCATAGTGGAAAATTTGGAAGGTGCGTAACTAAACGCGATTCTTATCAATAAATATATATTTCAATTACAAAATATAATCTATATTACAAAAGTAAATAAGTGGAACAGCGTCCGTAAACATGATGCTAGTTAGTTCGGTTCACACGCACAGAAATAGTTTATTTTAATTTCTCCGCTCTATTGAAAGTGCAGCATTGAGTTCCGTCAGTCGAATTGCAATATATTGATTGATGATTTGATCGGAGAGAAAATAAGAATGTCTCGTTACTAGGTTATTTCTATCTATTTTACCATGTACAATACACGGCATGTGGGTCTAACCCACAGAAAATTATGGTCAAAAAATTTTTAAAAAATCTTAAAATTTTATATACGGCTCTTTTTGAAATGTCTAATTCCCGCACACGGCAGGGTAGGCAGAGGGAACCTAGTGTTAAGACACTCCCACTTTCTGCCGAATTCTGGAGGCATTGCGTGTTGAGTGGCAGAACTCAACGCCGCGCTTAGCCTCGACACCAGAACGAAGAAATGAAAATATAAATTTAAGTAAATATTTCATTTCCTCGAGTGGAGATCGAACACACAACCAGTCGGTTTTACAGGCACACTTCGTACCGCTGCGCCACAACTGACCTCAAAAATAATTTACATAATATTTAAGTTTAAATATTTTAATTGCGTTCCCTTAGTGTGGCTCACATCAAAGAATCTCTACAGGTACGCTTCAAGTCGCTGCACGAAACGCAAGGCTGACTCCTAGAAGGACGAGTTACATTGAAATGTGGTAGAAAGTAAAAATAAATATAACGTTACGTCAGGATATGTTAAGCTATTTTCTTTTTTATTATTTTTTATTTAGAAAGAGGCGCACCCGACTTGTTGTGAGTTCTATCCCCAGTCGAGGAAATGAAATATTTATTTATAGCTTCATTTCTTCGCTCCGGTTCGACACCGGCAAAGCGCGGCATTGAGTCTTGCCACTCAACACGCAATGTCTTCAGAACTCGGTGGAAAGTTGTGTCTTAACACCCTCCATCTACCTACTCCACTGTGTGCGGGATTCAGCGTGAACCTGATTTTTATTTTTTTTATTATTTTTTATCTTCATGCAGTCCGTTAACACGCATCAGGATTTTTCCCTCCCGCACACTAACATAGACAGATATCACCAAGTGTTAAGACATTACTCCCCCTACTTTGAACATTGAGACATTCCGTGTTGAGAAAATTATGATAGTGTCCTGAATTCCTAATCCGTTTGTATTCCTTTTAAATCGGCCTAATAATGAGTAAATACTCCAGAAAAATCCGTTGCACATTTTAAAAATCGAAGATACGATATGGTGATGGTGGCTACTTTGTTTTTTACCACAAAAAAAAACTTATGACAAATTAATGTGGCGTGGTCCGAATATAAACGAAAATGATTTTATTAAATTTATTTTAGTTTTTGCACTGCTATAAACAGCGTCGAATTCCACCACTCAACATGCAGTTCTTGGAGTACAGAGTGTCTTAACACTATAGATCCTCACTCTAATGTGCGGGAAAAGGCTTGAAACTACTTTTAAACCATCAATTCTATAGAATTGAAAACTAAATCCTATAAAGTCTTAAAGAACTTGTAATTTAAGTAATATCCTTGCCAATTCTTACCCCCTAGTACCTATGTCACAAATTGCTCAGCGCTCGCGGCGAGGCGTGCGATGAATAAATTATTAGAGTGACTGCTTAATTTTCTTACAAGATATCTTCTATTGTTTATACGTTGTATATAAGTGGCGCAGCGGCACAGCGTCTGACTGTAAATGCAATGGTTGAGAAAATATTTTCATTTTCTCGCAACAAGACAAAGCACAACGTTAAATTCCACCACTTAATACACAATGTCTCGAAAATCTGGTGGAAAGTGAGTGTTTTAATTCTACATTCCATTTACATACCCTGCTATATTATGACTGCCTTAACAGCGTTAAGTTAAAAAAAGTATATAAGAGCATCGAGGTTTATTGAGACGGCCTGATGATAGTAGGTTCGAAGCTTACTGAAGGAAAGGTAAATCGTGATTTAAATATAATAAAAAAAAGACAAGACAAGAGAAAGAAAGTTAGCTTTATGCTATAAAGTATAGCAGTTAAGTTTGCATTATATAACTTAGATATAGAGTCTTTGTCACTCAGTGGACGGTATGCGCGGTGGTTGGTATTAGAATACCATTTCATAACATTCAAAGTCTTATCTTGTGAAGCTAAAAAAATATTATAAATGCAGTAGAAACGAATAATTTTCCCTAGCGTTGGATTGAACCCACGATAATCGCATTAAGTTAAGTATATCCTAATTGCGTAGCGGCGTATAATGTCTTACGTAAATCAGATTGTAATCTCGAAATGCTTTAGAAACAGACGTTTTTAATAGCAAAAGAAAATTAAATGTTACTCTGCTCTTTTTCTCGTATCAATCAAAGTAAAATCTCTCATTTATCTTCGAAAAGGCGCTGAGGTGCGATGGAAATGAGTTTATAAAGTAACATAGACGTGAGTATTACAGATACAAATCTTTGTATTTTTTTAGGGTACGCATTGAGGACCTGTTGTTAAGACATATTCTTTCGAATCCTAGACATGGCGGGTTGAGTGGCGGAACTTAACGCAGTGCTTTTGTCCAAAAACCAAAAAACCAAAATGTGAAAATGGACCCGAATAATTTCTCCTTGTCGGGATGGAACTCACAATCATGACTTTTGCAGTGATATTTAGTGTCAAGACACTCTACTTTCCCTCTGAATTTGTGATAATGCGTGGCGTCCTTATCAATAATAGTGATAAGGTCTTTGAATACTATCTCTATGTGCAAAATGTGTTAATTGTTTTTTTTATTTTTCTATCTGTTCTTATATTGATATTTATTTCTCTCGTGTGTAGCAGTCATGATAGTGTAATACGATGATTTTCATTTCAAAATCCTATATTAAAAAATCTTTCTTATTTCTCCTTGCCTAATAAAATGTTGGGAAATGATATAGGGTAAATTGTAAGATGATCATAAGATAAATTTGTATGTATCTACATGTCTTAATTTTCTGTTCTTCACGGTGTTCGGTATTCGGGGACTCCCCGACTAGGGGTTATCGAGTATTGAAAATAGGCTATCCATATCTAACATGCGAGTATTCCCTAGCACGTGGCTTAAAAAATAGTGAATTTCATCTTTTGAATATCTCCAGTAACCCGCATGCGGGCGCTATCAATTAATGATTACGATAAAAAAAACACATGGTTCACACGGCATGCTTGAACGAAAATCTCTCGTAAACGTAAATACTTGGGTACGACTTGACTGTATAAAAATATATTTTTTATGAATCAATGTTGTGTTTAAGACTGTGAACACGATGCTTGTACGTTCGACCCCCACTCAGAGGAATTATATTAAAATTATTAACTTCTCCACTTTGATAAGCAGCGCGGCGTTGAGTGCCATGTGATGTCTCGAAAATGACGACGAAACGACAAACGGAATGTTTTAACACTACTTATTTTTATTGTTTTCTCTGTTTATCTTGCTATACAAAAAAATGTAAAGCTACCCATTAAATAAATGCTCCTGAAACGTAAATCAAATTTACAACCTACATTGTCTGAGTAAACCCAAGTTACCTATCCCACTATATTTCCCTGGTACAATGATTCTCAATATAACATCGTATCCTACAAGGTACTTACTGTAGAGTAAATTATTGAGGTTTCCTCGTTTCTCGCTGGCCAAAGCCATATACGATAATCTTCATTTTTCCAATATCATAAACTCCTTATTTATTAGTTATAAGCTGTACGTAAGGTAAAAAAAACATGATTTATGTATATTTCTATGGATATTTGAAACTTGAGTAGCGAATAAGCAAGTATAGAGTTAATTTCGCATTAATAAAATTTATAAATTTTATTAAAACCAGTACAGAACAGACCGTCATGGTGCACCGGAACGGAATCTGATTGTAATCTCAACATTTGTGGGTTCGATTCAAACAAAGAATAAATTATTTTCATTTCCTTAGTCTGATAACAATATAAAATGAAGCTATGAGTTTTGTCACTCAAGCCGCAATGTTTTAAAAATTGGGTGGAAAGTCAGGAACGGAGTGCTTATCAATATTTTCTATGTATATCCTGCTATATACGAGGTACATATAAGTACGGGATGAAGCTATTTTGTTATTTTTAAGGGCTCCGTACCTCAAAAGGAAAAATCACTTTGTCGTTCGTCTACTAAATATATTTTACAATACTGGATCGAATTGAATAATATCTTTTTTGTTTTCTGCAGAATTCTAGGGATATTGGGTTTTGAATGATGGAACTCAACATCGCGCTTTGACTCATTACCAGAGCGAGGAAATTAAAATATTAAATATTTAATTTCCTCGAGTGGGAATCGAACCCACCGCCCCGTCGCGTTTACAGTCCCACTGGCTTACACTGCTACGACTGGCATCCGTTATTATTTTGGCATAGTAAGTTAAAGAATTCTTAGTAATTTCCATTTAACCAAGCGTGCAAAATTGCAGGTAAAGCTAGTAGAAAGATAACTTAAACCAGAAAAAAAAACAAATAATTCTCCAGTAGAAGTGAACGAAGCATCGCATTCTATTATTTTGATCGTAAAAATCTCACGCCTACTAATAACTATGAACATTTCTGCGAAATATACTTATATGAGCTTTTCTCTCTAGAAAACTTAGATAAAATGTGAAATATACATTTATTTTATCATATATGTTTAAATGATGCAGTAGAACGTCTAATTAACACGCGATGGTTGGGAGTTATATCTCTATTCGTGGAAATTAGTTTCGTTTCCTAAGTTGGGAGACATAGTGCGATGTTGGGTTCTGTAATCTACGGTAGTGGTGAAAGAAATGTCTCAAAACTTTGTTACATACACAAAACCAAGATTATACAAAAACAAGATTTTAAAATGTTGCATTAGAATTTTTATGTGGTCTTTCAACTTTACACATAGTAGGGTAGGAAGGGTACCTACTGTTAAGACACTCCGTTCCTTTTAAAATATTTTCGTCCCCAATGGAATTAAGCAATTTTGAAGAAGAGCAAAGCGATTTGGCCAAATTGAAAAACTATATATATTTATTACATCAATTCACTATAAACGAGATGGTTGTGTGTTTAATCACTCATAATTGTCTAAAATTATATTCGTTTTTTCGTGTCGTGAGTTACGGCACTTAATACGCAATGTCTTATATATATGCAGAAAGTGGACAACGAACAGGTTGTCCTAATTTTCAAGTTCTAGGTTCCGTCTTCAAATTATTGCGTGTTGTAAGTAGAAATTAGAAGGATCCATATGCAGACTGCAGAATGTATTATAGAACTTTTTTTTTTAACTAAGTGTAATTATTTCACTAGCCACCATGAATTTCTTGTCTCTACTGAAAGTTACTTATATTAAAAATACGCTTTCAGAAAATTAGACAGATTTAAAAAGATAATTCTAGAAAATTTATTACCGCAAAAAGACAATTAAACGTAGCGAAACGTGGATATTCCGTGGTGATTTTTCAAAACTGTTAACGTCGGTATTAAGCGTAGCGTTTGCTCGCAATGAATACATCAGCGCGGCCGGGCTGAGCCCCATGGGAGTTGTTACATCTCACTAGTGGTGAAAAGTGTCGATATACACTAAAAATTTTAGTTTTTTAAGAAAACAAAATAAATGTCAGAGATCGTCACGACGCAGTATCAATATGTTTAATGTAAAAGGGACGATTGTAGAGTCGAATCCAAAAAAGGGTAAATGCATTATTTTCATTTCTTTGGTAACAAGACAAAGTTCTCCACGCCACGTCTCAAAAACTAAACGTTAATTGAAGAATGAAGTATCATAGAATTGGGAAACTAAAAGACCGTCACTATATTTTTTTCAATTCAAGGACGGCTAGCTTGAAGCAGCAGTTGATTTTCTTGTCGTATTTTCTTATAACTGCCTTATGAGCTTAGTGCTACCAGCCAGCATACTGTGCGGAATCTGAAAAACGAAGTAAATATCGCGAAATATGCGAATATATTCCTTCTTATCCTACAACTGCAACCAGCACTTAAAAAAGAACAAGACACACATCTAGTCCCTAAGTTAGTGACCTAATTAAAATTGTAATAACATCGATATATTTTATATCAAAACCATCTCACATTTAACTGCAAATGGTAAAAAATCCTGATTACGCCTGTTAAGCTGCAACGTTCTAATTTTTAAAAATTTAAAATTTTAATAACCTTTTCAGCGAAGCAATGAATATATAAGTAACGCGGCAACTTCTGGGACCGATTGACGAGTCTCATCT
This sequence comes from Heliconius ricini, assembly GCA_018231645.1. Classification (NCBI taxonomy): domain Eukaryota; kingdom Metazoa; phylum Arthropoda; class Insecta; order Lepidoptera; family Nymphalidae; genus Heliconius; species Heliconius ricini. The sequence goes on from DVQM01000953.1 coordinate 8,612, forward strand.
AGTAATGGAGCTTTTGAATCAAAAATGGCTTGTAATATATATTTATGTTTTATGTAAACCATACCTACTTATTTTATATACTTTTTCGTGTAAGTTATAACCATATTTAAAAAAGAAGACACGTCAAACGAGCGTTCGGGTCACCTGATGGTAAGTGATTACCACCACCCACGGCCCCGTGCAATACCAAGGTAGGTTGGATTCTGGAGTCCGGCATTACCTGATGCGAAACGCAGTGGCATAAAGCCGCTACTTCACGCCGGTTTTGAATGCCAGAGGTTGATAATGATCAACCATACGCACTTTAATCGCCACTTACGACACCACCAGTACTACCATTCTAGGCCGGGATCACACGGCATAATATATTATGTATATTTTACATAAATAATGTAAGACTCTTCCTGCTACTGAGTGACTGACAGCCACAACCAGCTGCCCAGACTAAACTATTAGATTAAAAATTCGGTATTTAATAGGTGAGGAAGAACGCGTGAAGGAGAACTAAAATCTAATAATTTCTTAATATCACCACGGGAATGGATTTTCCATTTAACGTCTTACAATCCACGCAAAGAAAGTTACCGGTGACGACTAGTTTGGTAGATGTTTTATTATATTAAAACTCATTCTTTAAGTATGGATAGATGAAAGGTGAAAATATAATGACCGCTGTTGGCTATTGAGAAACACTAAAAATGAACATGGAGGCCCCAAGGTGGGAGGAAAAATTACTAAAAAAAATTGCAAAAATTGCATAAGGTACGATACCTAATAGTCATCTTGCTTTGAAGGCGACACTGGTAGAATCATTTCAAATTTTATGTCACGATTCTTTTTAAATTTAATGTCAGGATTCTCTATCCTGTCGGAGCTTGGAGGGTGAAGGTAATTGTTAATACACATATAACCCTGGGTCAACAAGTCCCAGGAACTAACTCTGAGCTCATAGCAGTTTCTAATAGGCTGAGGAGCTCCTCACTCTGCAACACGATGGACACTGCACATGGTACGGTAAATTGAATGCTCAGTGTTTTTTTCTTATAATAAATAGAAATAATATGTTAATAATACGCAAACAATATTGCAGTCGGCAACTATATTCCATATAAAACACATTTATTTTTGTAGAATTTCAAGTAGAATAAAACTAACAGTTAGGTCACATTTCGCATGTAAATTCTAAGATCGACACACGCCGTGCCTAAAGCAACGATGAATAAATTAGCTGCCCCAGGCTAAGTCCCAAGGGACAGGTCTCATCCACGTTCTGTAGTGGACTTCTTTGAATCAGACCTTTGAAGAAATTGTCTTTCCTTGTACTCTATGAGTACATGCTTTTAAGTTGTGTCTTCAGTTTAAAAATGAGTGGTAAATTTTTGCATCACGCAAAGTAGTGCAGGCGAAATAATTCTGGTGTCATGACACTCTGTTCCCCATGGTGATGCCATCACAGTGGGAAAATACACTGTCAACTCGACCTCTATGGATTTCTACTTATGGGCATGAATTATTTTATTCAAAACGCTCCAATAACAAGACTAATTTATATACACTTTTTCACACGCAACGTTTCATTGGTTTTAAAGTCAGACACTATTTTTATTTTCACCGTGCAGTCATTACAAGACTTAATTTTTGATGAGTATTTTTTTGATACTTTTTCATAAAAACATTAAAAATATAAGAAAAATTCAAGTAAATAAGCAAAATATTCTAACCCAAGTTAATTTCCGATTCACAAGGGAAAAGAAAAAAATACCTTCTGCCATAAAACACTATAGAGCCTAGCAACCGATCAAGTCGTTTTCTATTTTTGTCATCACCACTTTCAATTAAGACCGGGAACGGGCGATTACATTATTTATCCGGGAAAACTGGACAATAAAACAAGAAAATCTGAGATTTTTAAATCAAAAATTTTATTTAGCGTACTTGCAGCTCAATTGGTTAGCATTGGGTTGTAAAACAATGAATGTGGGTTTAATTCACAGCGAGAATATTTATTATTAAAAATGTTAAAACATGCCGCAATAATTCGACAGAAGGTGGGCAAATGAAGCGTTTTAATGGGAACGAAGTGTATTAGTACTAGATTCCCAGGTGTTTCCGTTCTCGCAAGCTGCAAGGCGTTTGCCCTATATCATGCGAGATACATCATGCGTGCAGCTAAAAAAATTAGATATACCATCCTAGCTGCAATGTCTGCGTGTAAACGCAGTGATTTCTCCTCGCAGGAATGAATAATTTTTATTTTCTTGCTCTGGTACGTAGGGAAATCTTGGCATTAAGATCGGCCACTCAACACGCAATATTTGGAACAAGCGGACCAAAACACAGCGCTGTGCTATGTTACCAAAAAAAATATGAATTCATTCCCCCGAGTGGAAATCAAACTCACAACTGTCGTCCTTACAATCAAACTCATGATAATATTAAAGGTATTATTTAAATATATTCATTTTATTAACTAGCAGCTCTCATTTAAAATAGTGTAAAGCTTGTTATTTAAATTATGCATAATGTAAAAACGTTGCCTGCAAACTGTTTCAGTCTGAAAATCTAATTTCTGCTCGCTCTCTATTCTATTGATTTTGCTATTTTCATGTTTAAAATATATTATTGTTTAGATGCTATCTTATTTTTATAGTAACGGATTCTATACTTATATTTAAAAAAAAAACAAAAGAATTTCTTTGGTTGAACTGAATCTACTTGAAAAAATAAAACTTTGTTGAATAGTCTATTTATCAAGGAAGGCATTGCACATTGGCACATCACGTCTTTATTTTTAGTATAATCCACTGCATCTGAAATCACAGTTAATTCGGGACTCAGAATGCTGTTTTTTTTATTTAGCTCCCTCATATAATAGAGTAGGAGAGGTAACGTAGAAACGCTGTGTTAAGACATTCTGTTCTCCACGGGCTTTATCTCGTTACCAGAGCGACGAATAAAGATATTATATCTTTCATTCCTCTGAATGGGAATCAAACCAACAACCGTAGCTTTGACAGTCGCCCACTTAGTCGTACCCCTGGGCCACAATAACACAGTCAGCAGCGTCTGACGGTAAATGTGATGCTAGTCTGTTCGATCGCCACTTGAAATATGGACAATTTTCAAATTCTTCCGTATTCTCGAAAGCGCGGCGTTGAACTTCAAATGTTTTTCTAGTCACGCTTTAGTTTAGTCACAAAAGGCATAAAATATAACTATAACTGGATGAAAGTAAACACGTGAATATTTGAGTACATATATATTTCTTCTATCGACGATAAAGCAATCTTATTTTTCCATATTTTTTTAGCTGCTGACGCTGTATCCCATGTATAACATTGTATCCAGAGGGTACCTAGTGTTAAAACATACCACCGATTTTCGAGATACGGCATCTTGAGTGACGATATTAACGCCGCGCTTTATGTTGTCACATAGCGACGAAATGAGCCTAAGTGAGAATCGAACCTGCAACCTTTGCATTTAAAAATAGTTTCCCATACATATATAAAGAAAATATACAATCTTTTGTAGAAACGGGACGGTTGACAAACAACCCCTTCATATTGTAATATCTATAATATCAGCCATCTGCTCTGGCTGGGTGCCAGTGCTTTTAATATACGCTTAGGATATAAATTTAATAACCAATATCTCTGTCTCTGTTATGGTAATCAATCATTTGTTGTTTTTATTTAGATACACATTTTTTTTTTGTTCACGCTGTATCTCGCATATAGCGAGAACGGCAGAGGCAACCTAGTTTCAGGACACTCTGCTATCCACTTTCCCCCGTATTTTAAAATACACTGTATTGAGCGCCACTCAACTGAACGCCGCAGAAAAACTAAATTTTCAAGAAGGCTTTTTATTTATGGATTACTACATATTTTGTATATGAAAAAAATAAGTAACTTCCCGCTGAATCTCACATACAAGGTAGGGAGATGGAGTTTGAATGTTAGTGTTCGTCATCTTCCACAGAATTCTGGAAGCATTCCGCGTTGAATAGCGAACCTCAACACCTCGATTAGTAAAATCAGTATTATTTTCTTTTATAATAATTAAGGAAGTCTTAGTCACCTTTAATTATATATAAATAATAAATCATTCTTTAAATGAAAGTATAACAGAATCGTTATATAAATATTATCATACAGGAAATTAACTCCCAGAGTAGATCTTTCCAACCGAATTGTAAACGGCGGAAAATTACTGCGTACTTTGCTACGCATGAAATTTCACAATAGCTGTTTCCCCCAAATCAGGATCGAACCCACAATCGTCGCATTTTCAATATTACATACACTGCACTTTTTTAGCTTCATCCCGTATCCCGCACGTGGCAGTTTTAATAAAGGGAACCGGGAACCTAGTGTTAAGACGTGCCGCATACTCCGAGGCATTGCTATGCTCAATGCCGCGCACTGCCTCGCTACGAGAGCGTGGAAATGAAAATTATAAATATTTAATTCCCCCGAGTGGGAATCGAACTCCGTAAACTGTAAGCCCTATATTAACACAATAACTAAATAAAAATAAATTATAAAATTCGTTATAAAATGTATCTGTAGGTAGGTACCTTACCTTAATGTTTTTGCCGCGGTGAGTCTCAAAAATACTCGACCTTTTCACGCACTCCTAACTCGAAATTAATTTCGTTACTTTGGTTGTGGATAAAAATTTATCATATATTGTGGCGGCTCTGTTTTACATAAAACTCGAATAAATATTTTAGTTAATATTCATAAGAGAAATATATTTTTCGGTTAATATTTAATTTTGTTATTTCAATTTTATAAAAATATTTTTTGTTAGCTTGACGTTGTATGCCGCATATAGCAGAGTAGGCAGAGAGTAGCTAGTTAAGATATTCCGCTTCCCAGTTTCCAGCCAATTTTCGAGTTCTTGTGTGTTGAGTGGTGGAACTCAACGCCGCGCTTTGTATTGCTACCAGAATTAGGAAGTGAAAATAATTCTTTCCACTATGTATTAACCCATATACATTGTGTTTCTCTGCGCCACGATGTTGTGAAATTAACAAATAAATAAAATCAGCTTCACACTGTATCCCGCACACAGCAGGCCGGGGGAACCAAGTGTTAAGACACTCCGTTTCCCACTTTCTGCCGAACTCTGGAGGCATTGCGTGTTGAGTGGCA
>DVQM01000954.1:0-13770 GCA_018231645.1 Heliconius ricini
CCTCGAGTGGGGATCGAACCCACAACCAGTCGGTTTTACAGTCACAATTAGTGCCGCTGCGCCACGACCGGCCTCAAATATTATCTTCACTGAATCAATATTTTTATAAAATTCATAAAACTATATTATATATAAATAAAGTTTTCATTAATAATACTTCTGCGAATTGGAATCTCTGGAATACACAAAACAGACGAAATAATTATGAATAGCGGACAGAAGCTTTTCACTCTCAATAAAACATGATTATCACCGAACAGCTACCGAATATGCAATAATTAACGTCCAAAAGTTTCAATGCTGTAATGAACTGTCGCAATAAGTGATATATGTTGTATTTAAATTAATATAAAATTCCTATAGCTATTTACGTCATACAAATGCATTCATACCAATATTTATATTTCAAATAATATAACAAGCAATGGATGTTGTCTTTTACTAATAGTAAAACAGTTATATGATTTTTTTTGAATATTGATAAGAAAAATTCTTATCATTTTAAAAATTTTCAACTCATGTTTTTAAATTGCTTCTGACTGAAAATTTCACTAGAATTTTTTAAAAATCTCTTTCATAAGCTTTATTAGATCTGCTTTATTCACATTTATTTGCTGAATAAAGAATAATACTTTTTCTATTAATTTAACATTTGTTGAGATTGCGATAATCGTACTAAAACTATACGTGTTCAACTACTCTACTGACTATCCTTCGTGGTGCCTAAAATATATTCGGTATAAGATAACAGAATATAATATTTATAAACTGCAAAAAATATGTAAAAAATAACTTAATTTCTTTTAGTTTACATTCCGAAATCTGTGATAAAAACAATATTACAAATTGACTACGATAAAAATCTTAACAAATAAACAATAGTAAAACGAGCCCTTCATCTATTAAAAATATTTTAAAATCTCTCGTATTCATAGCATTGAAAGTTACAAAAAAAAACAAAACAATAGTAGCGTGTGTCAGTGAGTGAATAAATAAATCAAAACTGCATAAAATAACAATGAAAGGTAGATCACGAATTACTCATGTGTATGTATGTATTGCTGAAAAAGCAAACTGATTGCGTTAGTGTTTATAAACAATATATGTATTATGCAGGTTTGTGTGCGTGTTCAACGTAAGATATTACACAACGCTATTGAAAATGCCTGTACAATAACATAAACTGCTTAAATACAAGTAGTTCATTATAACAGTTAATCGCATCATAAAGAAGAAAAGAACTTGTTATATTTCTAATATTTTATTGTCTAGTGACATAGTCTCTGCTTTGGTTTAATTATAATTTAATACTTTCTAGAGAAGGAACCGAATTCACAACTATTTCGCACTTGTTATCAACGTTGCAATGGTAGAAATTTGACACGTTTAATATTATATTATTATATATTTAGAATAAATGAATAATATATATATATCATTAATTAAGCTACAACCTTCAAAATCACAAAATGTAAAGGTTGCTAATGCACACGACAACTTTTTTTTTTCTTACAATTAATTCTATTCTTTTACTATAACATTATAAACAATTAAAATTATATTAAAATTGATTTCAAAATTGATATTTTTTTCAATTCTCGATGCGTAAGTATAATAATGAAGATTCCCGTATGTAACACATCTAATATACAGTTCAATCAATAATATATGTGGTAAACAGAGAAGCTGCTAAAGAATGTTGATATATTTACATCCAATAGAACATATACCTACTTTTGTCCCTATCCTGGTGTATCTTTATTTCAATATAATTATTAATCAGCTTCACGCTATATCTCCCCACTTTCCACACAGTTCTAGAGAAGTAGAGTACGTGTTAAATGGCGGAACTCAGCGCCGCACTTTGCCTCGACACCAGAGCGAAAAACATAAAAATTACATACTCGAGGTGAAATATATAATTTTTGATTCAACCTACAACCTGTCGTACTTACAGTCTCACAGTTGTGCCCCTGTGCCACGACTGGCCTCTATATATAAATTAATATTATATACGTTTATTTATTTCAATTTGTAAATTGTCCGCTTTAATATAATTGCAACGCAAATAACGGAATAAAATCCAATTCATATCGCCATTAGTGTGATAACAAATTAGTTTTATTTAGGCAAAATAAATTCACTTTCCTACTACATATTTATGAATTAAAATTTCCACATATTACTTTTGTATTTATTGTCTACTTGTCGCAAAAACATAGTTTTAACCAACAAGCAACAAACAAAGCTATATCACAAACTTACTCGTAAATGTCGAAGAACGGAGTGACCTAACACTATCGCTCTTTTTAAGCTAAGAAACTACTTTTGTGTTTATTGTGTACAATTAAACAGAGCATTCATTTGTGTAATAAATAGGTAAATAAAAATAGGTAAACAAAACTAAAATCGAGTTTTATAACATACTCCGCTGGAAAACTAAAAATATTCAAGGTTGAGCACTAAATGGACGTTTTGTTTACTTTACACAATCATATCTAACGATATTAGGTAGGTATATGATACTGGCATATTTTAGTAGAACGAATTTAGTGAGATAGATATATTAATATTCAACAATAAATTACAAATTGTATTCCGTGGTCGGCATATTTGATAAACGTACGTATCTAGTTCACAAACTGTTTAATTAATTAACTGTGATTAAAGAGATCACGACGTTATTCGTTTAAGACTAACTTGTAGTTAGTCGTACTATGTGTTATATTGCATTCATTATAACCAACTCAGCTTATGATTGAGGTAAACTCAACCATGCTAACTACACCTACTCGCCTCGAACCATATGAATAAACATCAAGGTGAAACCTCATACGTAGTACGAAGCAAGCAGGACAGCTGAGCGAGTTTGTGTGCAATTACCACCTGTCTACTATTTTAATATATTGTGAATCATTTTATATTACGTTTTAATACAATTATCGAAGTACCACTTAAATAAACTTGCTAATGGATTCTACTATATTGCATATTTATTTACCCGATTAGACTTAACAAGAATTTGATACAGATAGTTATATTCGTCCTTCGTGCATACATTTATAAGATACTAAACAAAGACGCGCAAATGTATTATCATGTGTACCGCTATCACCATTCACCTCTCTCCAATAGTAGGCCGATAATTTATCAGCTATCGATGTGTGACAAAGCCTCGCAATGATATCGCAAATATTTCTTGTGATATTAAAAAATCGACCTTACCTTCGATATTTCTCCTTTTTAGACTCAACTGGCATCAATACCGGTTCTGTGGACTTCGATATACACCACTCGTTTACTGCACTGACAGTAAGAAACTCTGTATCTGGCGCATGACATACCTCCGAGCCGAACTCGTCGGAGGATACTGTAATACTATCATACTTTTGATATGGTACCATGTCGAGAGATGATATTGACTTTATGCTTACATTGTCAAAGTTACATTGCTCTTCAGAAACACCAGACAAATTGTCTCCTTCATCGCTCTCGTAATCATTCATCAAAGTGTCTGTAGATTGGTCGGTCGATAAAGTGTCCGTCCTACCATCGTCAACGTTAACAATATATTCTTCACCAGATTCTATCTTTTCACTATCCGTTGAATCGTCACTGCTGCTTTCATTTGAAGAAGACTCCTTATTTGTATTTAATTTAATTTCTTCCTCGTTATCAGATGGCTCTGATAATTTTAATCTAAGTAATTTCTCTAAGTCACTTTGCTTGACACCGTAAGACCAATGAGTTTCTCCTGCTCTTACTTGTCCCCCGATTGACGATTTTCTACGTATAACAGGAGGTTGCCTTGAGCGACGAAGGACAACAGGTGAAGAAGATGGAGTGGTGAAAGAGTATCGCCTTTCAAGCGCTACAGGCTCCTCTGGAGCCGGTGACTTACTACATACAGATGAATTATCATTAAACGGCTCTGGTGGGGGAGGTGCTCGTCTATGGGGCTTTAAGGAAGATGACTTTCTATCAGAAACAAAACCCGAGGAGCTCGATTCACAACTTATTTCCGATACATTAGATAAAATTGAATTCACTGACACATTCGAATTCCTGTCTTGTGATTTAGGCACTGGCGAAAGATGATGGAGAGGAAGTTGTAAACAGTTTGTAATGTTATTTAAACTACCTAACGCGGGGTCCCTAGTACGTTCAAGAGATTCACTAGAACCATTTAGACTGATACCAGTTTTTTCAAACCGAAGTATCATATCTTTAACACTAGTTTTGTCCTTTCTTAATTCAACTTCGTCGTCATCAGAGACGTGTCTATAGGAAGACTCATCAATGAAGCTATTTCTGAGGTCCTCACGCGACATTGTGGCACCTGCACGTTCAGGTATTGCACAAACACCAAGAAAATTGTAGAAACGTATACATATCAACGCGTAAAGTAACTGCGCACAGACAACACGCGCTCACTTTGATAACTAAACACGACTGACAGAGCGGCAGCGCCCGCGCCCCTTCACGTTGCCCGCAGACCGCAGCTACGTCAGTGCATCGTTCTGAGGAGCTAAGGTATAATATTATCGTAAATCGTTACCCGAATATTAAGAACTGTGACAATGATATGCGATTGTAACGCTATTAGAATGTTTGTTGCCTTGATGATAAAATGACATATCAGTCAACTATTATCACTACAAAAATACCTACAAAAATACCTAATAAATAGGTGTATAAGTTATTTATGTACTTTATAAGGTACTATTATATATATTATTAATATAATACATTAAAGTATATTTCGTAGGATAGTTTCGAAAAAAAAGCTAAATTTCTACAATCTTTACCTCTGTTTTAAAATATTTATACTTTTTAGTAAAAGGGGTAACAGAAGATGAAAGTGTTTAAATAAAAATATAACATGTCTTCTACAGTCATCTACAAGCACATATAGCTGCAATGAGTTTATTGACATAGGATCGAGAGATCTTACACAGTAATTGAAAACTTAGAAATGCTTACGTTATGTTTTATAATTATATAGTTAATGTTGTATAAGTATCAGCACCATATATTCTTAAATCAAAAGGATATTAATGACAATTATTGTCAATAGAAAAAGGACTAAAATAGTAAAGGTTACTAAGATGATCTATAGGACAGTCGTCCATTCGATCCCGATATTCATTTCCTCGTTCCAAAAGCTTAAGTATGGCTTTGGGTTCCGCCACTCAGCAATCATCACACAATTAAATTACGCCTGAATGTGTCGGAGCGTCTTAACACTTGGTAAAACTTACCTAATCTGCAAATTATAACATAAATACGGGATAGAGCGAGAATTTATTCTTACATGATAGACTAAAACTGAGACCTGACTAAACAGCCATGGCGTTATCTATAACGGAAAATGATATTATTTTGTTTACTGATTTCATAACGCTACATATTCCATTTAAATTTAATTTAATTAAGTAAACCCATGTTAATATGCCATTGTTATATGCCATTAATATTTTTAAATGTCAAGGAAGTACATTGATATTAAAGTCTGACTGTCTAGTAGGCAAAATATAGATAAAAATAAACTGTAAAATCGACTGGTTGTGGTTTCGAACCCCACACGAGTAAATGAAATATTTATTAACAAATATAATTTTCATTTATTCGCTCTGGTGTCCGCCACACGAAAGGAGTGCCACCAGAACTCGGCGGAAATGGGCCTGCTGTGTGCGGGATACAGCGTGAAGCAGTAAACAAATATATTAATAAAATATTTTAGCTTTTTATATTATATACATTACATTTATTTTTATTAGCGTGGTATTTTTGTTTAGTTCGTTTAAAATTGTGTGACAAAATAAATAAAAACTCTAAAATTTTATGCGATACTTTATATACAACCATCACGTCAATAAAACTTTTTATTGGCATTTGGCATTTTCGCGCCTTTTCATGTATATATCGTAAATTAGACGACCAGTAGAAAACGCAGTGTCTTAACACTAGGCTTCCTCCGCCTTCCCTGTAATGCGAAATACAACATCTAGCTAAAAAAGAATAAATAAATATAACATTTAGCCATTTTTTCAGGAAGAACACACTCCACACTGAACAGTAAAACTTGTATTGGATGTATCCGGCCTAAGGGAGTCGTCGACACGCTTTTTGCGAATATAACAATTGCTTGAGCTCCCTATGTTATATTTTAAAATAATCTGAAAGTAAAAAAGAATATCTGACAATATCTACATTAAGTAGATCTAATGTATTTAATCGAAATATTATCTTACAAAAGTAAGAAATAAGTTCATAATTTTTTTTATTGATATGTGAATATTTATTTGATGAATAAACTGTGATATAAAAGGTATTGTGTTTTATATTAAATATAGTTCTTTTGTAAAGATATGAGGGAAGTCCTGGCTTAGGGGCATAAGTGTGCCTGTGAACGCAACTGGTTGTGGATTCGATGCACGACGCTTCGAGGAAATGAAACATTCAACTTGCATTGCCTTCAGAATTTAGCGGAAAATGGGTGACGGAGTGTCTTAACACTAGTTTTCCTCTGCCTACCCCGCTGTGCGCGGAATACAGCGTGAACCTGCTTTTCTTGTAAACATAATATATCTTAGCGCTCAATAACGAATTACGAATAAATACTAGAATATTGTCATATTTTAATGAATATTTCTATTACATTAATTACATTCAAGGTACAATATTATAAAGTGTGCAATTATTAGAAACGTAACTAAATCTACTATCTACGCTGTGAATGATTTTTTTACCTCAACATTCGTCTTACATTATATTCTCGGCTGGGACGCTTTACAGACGTCCATAAAAAATATGATTTGTATAATTCTTAATAATCTCAAAAATTTAAGAGAATAAATTTTGACTGCCTTGTTTCACTAGTAAGCCTAGGCTTGATTGAGTTCTTTGAGGCTTGTAGGTAAAATACATAGAACTAAATGATACTTTAAAACTTTTTCAAACATACTCACACAGCCAACTCTGACGAAAGCCAATTTATTGATTTACATCATTAAAGACCACTTTATAACAAGTGCATTGTTCAAATACAGTGACACGTCACAATTACCTATTAAAATTCGGTGAAACCATTCCAACATATGAGATCTACAACGTGTGCCACTAATTATTACACCTCAATTAACTAATTATATAATCCTTTAATTGCTTCCACCGCGGTATTCCTAAGTGATATCGTTAATGAATATTAATTTTTAAGCTCAATACGAAATTCTAAATGTTTTTTTTAGCTTCACGCTGTATCTCGCACACCGCAGGGTAGACATAGGGGAACCTAGTGTTAAAACACTTCGTTCCCCACTTTTCGCTATGTTCTGGAAGCATTGCATGTTGAATGGAGGAACCCAACGCCGCACTTTGCCGCGACACCAGAGCAAAGAAATGAATATATAAATGTAAATAAATATTATATTTTCTCGAGTGGGGATCGAACCCAAAACCAGTCGGTTTTATAGTCACACTTCGTGCTGCTGCGCTACGACTGGCCTCACGTCAGTAAGTATAATGCTATGGTAAAGATGACAAAGACCACGAAAAATATTATAATAAAAAATCTTTTACTGTTGGCTTACATAATGTTAAGGTCAGTTTTTCCAATTACGAATAAGGGTTCAGATATTAAATGCAATCTATCAGACTGCACAATTCTCAATCCCTTCACTTGTAACTTTCAGATAGGTAATGTACATATAAGCCGCTTGATTCCACTGATATCTTAAGCGACACTATTTCTACTTTACACATTGCTATCCGTAACGTAAAACCAAGTATTATAGCTATAGTAAATCAGTCAGGGATTTCAGCCAGTAATGAAAACGGCCCTTTATATTAAAAATGAGAACGGCTAGTTATTTTGTTATAATTTAATTGTCGCCTTAAATAGAATGATGCAATTCAATATAGCTCTTTGGCTTACTGAGCCTTAACAACAGTATAATTTAATTAATAACATAAAACAGTCAATTAATTCACATAAGTGTGAATCTTTATTTATATCTAGAAGCCGTTATGGCGCAGGGGCACAAACGTGACTAAACTCGTGCAGATTCTTTTTTCACTTGCAGGTATGAACTATGTAATATTTTCTTCTGAATAAAATAAGTTATAATATTATTTTTTCTTATTGTACGTTGTTAATAATATTTTTAGTAGCTGCTTATAAATAATTAGGACTTAGATGTGTTTGGCAGAAGGTTAAGACCATGCTACGTGTTTGGCAATGGATAACATCAGTTCTTGTATTCCCAAGAAAATATTAATAATAAAATGGGGCTTTATACTTTAACGAAAGTTAAGTATTATTTTATGTAGCTTATTAGGGTTCCATACCTTTTAAAGAAAAAAACCCCTAACAAGATCATTTCGGTGTTCATCCGTATGTCTATCAAAACCTTTTATCTCAAGAACGCTTGGAGATATCTAGTTCAAATAGAAAACCATATACTCAGATCAACGGTTGATTTTCGAAAAAAAAACATATTTCTACGTTTACTTAAATAATGATATGGCCGTTTATATCGCAAAAATCGCGCCTTTCGACACTATATAAAAGGAATCAAAATTAGTAGGATACTTCCGGTTCTCCTACAATTATGAAATTTGGCAGCTCACATCTAAAGGTAGTGCCAGTTCAGAAAAAGTGTACGTTAGTGGTTAACTCCTAAAAAATAATAGCCTTAAAAGAAGGGCAAAATTTGGTATTAAAGCCGCTAGTTCATTTGGGATATTAGATGGAAGGACTCTAAGCTATTTCATATACTCTAATCGTACTTACCAGTGTTGGGTGTATCCCACACTGGCACAAAGAGATTTTTAAGATTTATAAAACAACGTACGTCAGGCTACCACAAGCTCTTGGGCTCGTTATGTATGTTAGCTCTCTTACCTGTGATCTATGGAACCGTCAGCCATCACCGTCGATACAAGTTGTACATATTTATTAAAATTTATTAAGTTCCAACCATTTAATTTTTTTATCCATATTGTGCTTAATTCGTCTGCATGAGTTCTGCATGTGCTCGAAAAATAAAATAAATATTTAAATCTACTTATACCTACAGTCCTTTGTGAAGTGAATTGCAAATTTTCTTTATGATAAACAATAAATTTATTTCTTTCAGTTCCATTGAATAATGGAATTAATTTTTGTTACATTTTAAACTTAGTAAAGTAAAAATTAACAACCTCAACTACGTAGGAAGCTTTATAGCAAGAAAAAGCTGGAAATAAGCAAATTAAAAATATAAATTATACTTTATCATTAGCAAAAATTTCGTTAAAAAAATACTAATAAAAGGATGTTTTGTCAAATTTGAATCAATTATAAATTTGAATTAATAAATTTTCTTATATTAGAAAAATAAGATTTTAGTTTTAATCCAAACATTAGGACCAAAAAATATCTTTAATATTAATTAAAATATACGAACTACAACGACATCTATTAGACACTTCTAGTACTACGTAATAAAACATAAAGTAGATGACTTAGAAGTTTTCAAACTTTCTGAAAGATGGCAATGCATTTTAACAGAAAACTTTAGGAGGTAAGTATAAGAAAATATCTATAAGCTATATTTATTATTCATCATTAAACATATTATCTGTTAAATTCAATTTATTTAGTTTGTAACCATAAGAAAAATATATCAAAAATAATCAAAATCAACATTTCACACGCTGTTTATGGAATGTTCAACCGAAACATTAGGTATTTGAACCTAGTAGTGATGTTACGTTCCGGCTAAAACGATGAACATATTCCAGCTGTTTCATTCCAGCTTCGGACATGTTCCAATTTTCGTGCTAATTCCGGCATTTAGGTTTTAGGGTTCCCATCGCTGCAAAACGTGTGGTTGTTGTGGTAAAATTTCACCGTTTTTCAGAAGCACTCGTTTCATTCTACAGGTTAGCGAGAAACCTCGAGAAACATTAACTTCTCGCCAGAAATGTTTCGTGTTTTCCCTGAAGTTGTCCGTTAAATTTTTATCTCTTTCACTCTCTGACTTGCATCCTTACCTGAGGCTGTATAATCCTGTCCTACTTTCTTCTTTTTTTTTACAGCATCTTGCACTTCATCGTCTCACCATTCGTCGCGTTTTATGCTAAAGCCACCTTTTGCAATCATATTTTTCCCTTGCGCTCGCTCCTATCTTACTCCTACTTTTAAATTTAATTTGCTTATGGTCAAACATCGTGTTTACCATAAACAAAATCCTTTCCTTGCAAATTTTCAATATAAGCTTTCCAGCCTCATTCATTCTAGTGTCAGTTTCTCCTCCAGTTTGCCTAATATAGCTGAGAATACTGGCGCATACGCCGCTAACAAGAATACTCTTGTTATCGTAAGCTTGAGGCGAACAAAGTAGTCTCGGGTTGATAGCCTTATATTGGCTGATGCACTAACCAAGCGCGGCGTTGAGTTCCACCAGTCAACATGAAATGTCTTTAAACATTAGCAGAAAATGAGGAAGTGTCTTAACTCCGCCATATACAAGTAGAGAAGCTAAGAAAACACTTTTTCGACATTATTATTATTATGTGTAAAAATTGTGTCCAAAATTTGCTATGTCCGAGTTTAGGGCCAAATGTCAGGCGTTCGGGCCTAATACAGTGCAATGTCAGGCTTTTTTTATTTAAGAATATAGGAACTCTATCTGGAACCCAATTCTTCTGCTCCCTCTGTATTAAAAAATCCCTCTTTTGTAATACAAAAAAGTCCACAATCTTACATATCCTACGAATATTAATTAATACAGATAATACAAATTATTCTTTTGATTATAAATTAACCTCACAATTAAAATATCAACTGCGATACATAGCTTCCGAATGTAACCCGTATAAACTCCATAAATGTAATTTTTACAGTCTTCTACTTTGTCATGTTTTGTCATTACTTTGTTCATTGCTCATAAATCATATATTTTATTATATGTGATAGTTTACATATATACCTACTTATTATAATAGTTCTAGATTTTGGTTGGCTAAATTGACCTTAAATTCAAAGTAATTAAATAAATGAAATTAATTAAAAAATATTTCAACATTTTAATATAATAAATCGAGCCATTAACATACATATATAAATATATAAAAATCCCCAATTGATATCTAATCAGTATACTAGTCTAGTCGACTTCTAGTTTTCTGAATGATCCTTCCACTCCAAATAGAGTAGAGCACGTCTTTGGTACGCCAGGTCTGCATGACTCATTCGAACATTCTTCTGCTTGTTGCAAGAACCAATCTTTATAACTTTCTACCTCGACTTTCCAGGACTCTGAAAAATATTATCATATAATTGTCATGTGCAATTTTATATTTTAAATTGAAGAAAAAAAGAAAGTTAGTGATATGCAATACTGTAAATAATGAGGCTTTTGTGGCGTAGCACACGCGTATGACCATAAATGTAAGTTCTAAAATCGAACCCACAATCTGGGAAATTAATAATTATTTGTTAATATTTTCACTTTCTTGGTACCAACGCAAAGTGTGGCATTATTAAAAGCCGGCCAGATGGAATAACGAATATTACAATATTTTAATGAATTATATTGTACAGTTAGGTACTAGTTACGAGAATAGGTATTTCAATTAGTTACTACGTTATATATAGGCTTACACACATAATTAATTGTAATATTCTCATCTTTTTTATTATTTATATACTATACCAGTTATTTCTTCTAGCGAAGGACCATCACCACCGTATTCTCGAGGTAACATTTCTTTTGATAAGACATCGCATACTACCTCCTTTTTGGTTATTACATGTATCTGCAAAATAATGTTTGTGAAGTTAACGGCAAAGACAATTAGGACAAAGAATAGTAAATACATTAAAGTGCACGAACAACCCTAAGATGTCCAATAAACCATCTCCTTCAATAGCTGATGATTCTACTCCCATACGGAGAAATATGTACAAGTAAAATATTTTCGAGGTAGCTAAAAATATACGACTAATCTCTATCTACACGATGCAAGAGATGCTTAAAGTAACATAACTTTTATTTTTTTTTTAATTTAATTAACTTACTCGCTTCGTCAGTTTTTCTGATAAAAGAGACTTCACTAAGTTAAAAGCAGTTTCGAATGCTGTTGACGCCTGCGGTACCAACATATAGTTGGTTTTCAATCGCAGAGGCAGAGATTTCTCAATACTAAGGATAGTTTTCTTGGCCAATGCTGGAGTCAATTGTAAAAAGGAACTGACTCCACAACCATCCACATCTGTTAGGGCGTACTAAATAAAAATAAAAGAAGTAAATGTTATTATTTTCAAAGAATATGGGTATAGATAGTTAAGTTCGTAGCACAGCAGAGGAATTAAGGAATTTAAAAAAATATAATTTTAATTGTCAATTATTATTTAATTGCTGACCAGTTACTTTTGCCAAAAACGTTAGAAATTTCGTTATTTTAATTATAAGCTCCGGTTTCCAACGCGAAACAGAAATCGTTTGTAGGCCTCAAAACGCCTGCAACGCTCGCAGTTGAAATCGAGATTAAATGATTATTTGACATGGACTTATACTATTTTAAAAATACCAATTCTTGATATTATTTTAATATGTGAAAACAAGTAATAAGACAAAGAGCAATTTTTATTGTTCTTATTCAGTGGCTTGGGACAACGTAACTAGATATAAATAAAGCTACAGTTATTTTAATAAATATTATATAAATTTTAGTTTCTATTACATTTGAGATTTTTATTTCTCAAGATCAAAATTACAAATTTAAAACTACAATCAATCACAGCTTATGCCTACGCAAGTTTTTTTTAAACAGGAGAAACAACCAGCTTTCTTGCAGTCAATCATGTAAATGAAGACTACAAGAAATGGCAACATTGCGTATGCGTAATAAGCCTTGGATCATTGTGAACTAATATTTTACAGTTGAAAAGGATATCTTTATGTAATTAACATATAAACACATGATATCTCACCTCTCCACAAATAAGGTAACTATCGTCTTCTAACATAAGTATTTCCAAAGTCATAAAAACCACCTTTAAAAAATCGACCATTTTATGTTGTGATGGATTAAAAAGTGCAAATCTAGTCAATATAATTGTGCCCGAACCTTCTCTTCTTATCGGTAAAATAATCCTGAAATATTAATAAATTTGTGTCAACAATGAATTTTGGTAATCAAATAAAAATATAACATAAATTTAATAATGATTTTTAGGTTTCGAACCTAAAAAGGAAAAACCGGAACCCTTATAGGATTACCTTGTTGTTTGTCTATCAAGATCTCGAGAACGTGTGATAATATCAAACTGAAATTAAGATCAAATATCCAACGGTATATCTATCTACAAATAATGAAAAATTCCGAAGTGTTAACATTAGTATTGCCCATAAACGCCGGCCCGCAAACTTAACTAACCTGCGTAAGTGAACTGTAAGCGAGAAGCGAGAGCTTAGAGTACAAATATAAAAATATATAAAGGCATAAATCCGAAAATTCGAAATTTATACAAAACTATTACACAATTATATTTGTAGTTAGTTTCATACAAAATGAGTACATACACGCGCAAACTAAGTTTATCCAGTATAAGTCATACCTACGACCCGTTGACCTACAATCCGAAAGATGGTACAGAACCTTCGTAAAAAAAAAACCTTTTTTTTTATGACTTTAATATTTCAGATTTTTTATTTCATCTCATTAAAAAAAAAATTAAATTAGCTTCACGCTATATCCCGCACACAGCAGGGTAGACAG
>DVQM01000955.1:0-13768 GCA_018231645.1 Heliconius ricini
TATATATATATATATATATATATATATACAACAATAGGCCTCATATATAAAATATTGCATATGTATATGAGGCCAGTCCTATTTCACGGCACGTCTAGACCTCGGCGCGACTGGGCCCAACGGTCGAAATCCCCACTGAATAGCATACGCAGGGCATTCCCATGCAATCACCATCCCATACTTTTTCTTCAGGGGCGGGCTGGCGCGCCCCTCTGCACTTGGTGACGCTGTCAAGACCAGTTTAGGTCAATAGCAATTAAGTCCATTTGAAAAAAAAACAAAATATCTATTGATTACCAGTTCCCCGAAAGTTGTTATTTTTAACCAAAAAAATGTTTTTTTAAAACCAACGTGTAAAGCTGAAATTTTGCTGTAAGATATAATGTTGGATATTATAATGCACGTTTATTGAAGTGGCATCTATGAATTAACTCTATTTGCTAAAAAATTGAATTCGCTAAAAATGTGTTGATACTGACAATGGCAATGAGTGTAGTATAATGATAAGCATTGGTGGAAAATGATGCTGTCGTACCAACAATTATATATATTTGTAAAAAATTGAAATTAAAAACTTACTTAGCTGTATAAGTAGTGGAGAAGTCAGGGAGAACAGAGCGCCAAACCCTACGGTTTCTACATACCTCTACCTCATCCACTGTCACCAATTTAGAAATAACTATATAAAGAATTTAGAACCAATTTAGAAATAACTATAAAATAAAAATACTTATTTAGAAAACGTATAAAAAAATGAACGTAGCGGGGACTCGATCCCGCTCCTCCTGGAAACCGACCAGGCGCTCTGAGTATTGAGTGAGCTTTAGTATTTTTCTTTCCTAAATGTAGAATAACACTTTAAAAAATGTAATATTTAATAAATAGCATTATCTATTGTCAGATATAGATAATTCCGAGTAATTATCTTTGGGTAGTGGAAATTTATAAAAATCTCCCTACAGAGATGCTTCTTAAATAAATTGTAATAAGCGTATAAAAGTTTCAACGCAGCTCGATGAGAACGTATGGCTTCGTGTTCAGAATTGTTAACACGTAATCATTACATTTGTCTTGACTATTTGTTTATTATTTAATTAAGTATTAAATATAATATTCATCTTTTTATAATAACTTACTATTAATGAGTAAACATAAGGAAACAGAAATTTGTAGTTGGGTATTGTCAATATTGTATATGCGGCCGGTTTGTCAATATTATTAGAAGATTTTTAGAAAATCCTTTTTTGCCACAACAATATATATAATGGGAAACTAATCATAAGCATAATCAAGCATCGTGATAAAGATAAGAAAATATTTATAAAAAAAAAAAAACACCGATTTCTGGAGGCATTACTTGTTGAGTGGCGAAACTCAACGCTATGCTTTTCCTCGACACCAGGCAGCGAAGAAATGAAAATATTAAATATTTTATTTTCTCGAGCGGAAATAGAACCCATAACATATCGCGCTTACAGTTAAACTTTGTGTCCCTCGATCGTGTAACTGACTTGTGGACCACGAATGACCTCTGTTAGATATGAAATGAAATTTCATTAAACTCAGCTTTTTACTCATCCAGTTGTTGGTAAAAAAAATATTTCCTTTTTTTTATGTAGGCATTGCACTTAACAATAAATAAAGCAAGGGCTTTTTTCTTTCTATCCATTTTAGACTTAACATATACGCATACAGATTAAAGCTACTGAGGGACTGCGTCAATTTTACGATCAAATATTGTCAATAATATTGAACAATGTTATTGTCAATATTTTATTAGCAGCTGGCAGCATTTGGTATTCATTACCTTTCCCCCTGCTCTTGTATCGCTGACGTTTCACAATTATTGTCAATGTCTTTAAATAATAATTGACAACTGTCAAAAGTTTAAGACGTTTCTAAGTAATTTATAAAATAAAGGTAAAATTCGATTTTACTTTAAAAGATAAGATCATTACAGTAATTTACAAAAGAAGCTTTGTTAAATTTAAATATGACTTTTATACCAAATTGGGAAGAATTCGAAAAATCTGCAGAAATGCTATATTTGAGGGATCCATTAAACACACGTTACAGTGTTAAGTATTCCCATTCAAAGGGTGTATTTTTAGTGAAGATTACCGATAACAAAAAGGTTGTTAACTTTTTATTATAATTGGAGAAAAACAAATGCATTAATTGTAAGAAAATCATCTTACAATTTTTAATACACTCGATACTACATACAGTTAGTTCGAAATGTTTTAATATTTTTATAATCTTTTAAAAATAAAACGTTATAAATAAATTACAACAAATTGTAATAATTTATTACTGTGTATATAATTTACAATAATATATTTGATATTTATAAATTGTGAATTGTAAATAAATCTATATATTATCTTTATATTTTTTCTTTACTTTACAGTGCCTTCAATACAAAACAGAAGTACAACAGGATGTTAGAAAAGTTGATAAATTTATTTCAAATTTAATAAGACACATGGCTTCAAATGATAATTAATTACTTAAATAAAATATTACACCTAAAAAGCTTTTCATTGATTCTAATTTTTATAAATTCTGTAGCAACATTAGTTTTTTTTGTAAATATAACTTAATTGTAATAATTATTATTTTAACCTTACAAGAATAATAATGTAAAAAGTCAATATAAATATTTTATCATTATATGATTTGAAGATACGTATTGAAGTTTTCTATTAGTTATAGATTGTCTGAGAAGGAAAAACTTACCATTTCATGATTTCACCTTAAGCTTAGCCCCGCTTTAGTGCAAGTGATCACTGAAAATTCAATGATTCAATTAGATTGAATGACAACCTTGGAATGGTTGTCATGATAGCACAGAGAATATTGTATGCTCTGGCTGTGAATATTACTCAGGAAAATGTTGTCCAGTGCCAAAATAAACTTGTGCCCTCTGTTGAGGCATTCCTCTGGAATGTTTCCTGATCGGGTAAAATTAACCTAATGTTCGTCGACGTTCGTTCAATGTTCAAGTCAACCCCCTTAAGAAACAAATTTGCATGTTATCTATTAAGAAAACTGTATGTTTAATCACCAGTTTTCAAGCTTTTGCGCATTTGCGCGCACAAGCATTGGGCTTTAGCGTTTCGAGTGACTGCTAGTATCGCGATCATCTGGTAAGCGAGCAGCCCTAGTTTTTGCGGCCAAGTTGGCCTCATAGAAACTGGGTCATCTACTGAGCAAGATAGTACTTTATGTCAAAAAACCGATTGGCCTTGTACAGGGCCCAGACTCGGCCTCACATGTAGTACTGTTCTCATCTCTGGGATGGTGTCAGTAGAAGCTTGAACCATTTGATTGCATACAATGTAGAGCCGCTTCAATTGTTGGAGGCCCAATAATCAGTGAAATGATTGGCACTTTGTCCTTGCGTAGAGACGTCTCGCTATGCATTCTCTGTCGCATTTACCATGGGGAGTGTTCTGGAGTACTGATTCTAACCGCATAATAGGTATATCACAAACTCAAATATCATCCCAAACCATCTGCACACGTGGCACTCCACTACTGTGCGAGTTTTTTTAAGAACTTCTTTCCACGCGACACGCAATTGAGGAATATCCTACGCGCCGCAGTGTCCTGGTCGACATGGGTACCTTTAAAAAGCGCGACTGATTGTGGGTTCGATCATCACCACTCGAGGAAATGAATGAAATATTTATTTAAATTTATATTTCTATTTCTTTGCTTTGGTGTCGAGGCAAAGCGCGGCGTAGAATTTCGCCACATAACACACATTGCCTCTAAAATTCTTCGGTAAGTCGGGAGCGGATTGTCTTAACACTAGGCTTATTCCGCCTAGCCTGCTGTGTGCGGTTTATTCTTTTTTTCCAGCGTGGAGCTGAAAAAGAAAGAAAAAATAGAGGTCGTCGTGGCGCAGGCGCAGCGTGCAGCTGCAAAAGCGACGGTTACGAGTTCGATTCTAATTCGTGGGAATGAAATATTAAATCTTTTCATTTCCTCGCTCTGGTAATGAGACAAAGCTCGGCTCTGAGTTAGAAACCTTGTTCAGTTCAGAAGTTCGCCGGAAAGTGTGACCGTTCCACATGCATAATTAATTCTCGCTCGTATCTTTTAATTGCGTTGAATTAGAAGCTCGATTTTTCCTATGCTTCAAAGGACGATAGACCTAAATGTTTAATATTACTTATTTAGATTATTTAAATTCAGCTTGATATCCCCGCGCGATTTCGAAATAGATAAATAGTATTCACAAACAAAGCGATCCTATCGGGGTTCCGTTTTAATCTTTTGAGGTATGAAACTCTAAAAACATCTTAAAATGTATAATTTGTATGTATCCTACCAATACTAACATTTTTTTAAAGCACTTAACAAATGTACTAAAATCTAATCTAGTCATAGCTTTTCTCTGTTTCAAACACAAAACTATTATAATACATTACCTACCATACATTGTTTCTCGATCACTTGCATAATACAAATTTGCATTCCTCTTCCAGAATATTTTCATGTAATGTCTCGTATTTTTTCTGATATATTCGTATTAGAATCCGTGAAAGTCGAATGCCTGCAATTTTTTATTTAAATGCTTAGCATGGCGTGTTCAAATAGGTGGCGATTCTTTTTTAAATATCACACTAATTCTCAAAAAAAAACATAACACATGAATAAAATTAAACTAGTCCCATTCAGACAGAGTATTATATCCGATTCGCATATAAAATGGATTATATGTTGCTCCGCAACCTCCTTTATCTTTCATTGAAAAATTCCAAGCACTACACGGCTGTTGAGAGGGTGTCAATTTACCTTAGAGAATCCTAAATCTTGAAATCGCGACGTATTTAGTATCATCATTTTACAGACAATATAAAAAAACAAAGCATAAAAACTAAAGATTTAATCAATTCGACAAAACAATTAAAATAACTCTTTTAGCATGAAGGAATTTTGGCGTATGATATACTTTAAATTCATTTTACTCTTTAGTAATGACCTGATAGTAATAAAATAACCGATAAAACTTGCGTTAAAAAGCTTGCCAGAATCCAATAGAGAAAACAACATTTAAAGCCGGTTCTGATATTGCGTGAACAAATGTACAGAAAAACATTTATTAAAAATCATTGCTTTGGTTCTAAATATTATTATAAGTAATATTTCCGCTGAATTCTGGAGACATTGCGTATTGAGTGGCAGAACTCAACGCCGTGTTTTTGCCTCGACACGAGAGCGAAAAAATTAACTTAGGTATTAATTTAAATTAATATTTCATTTCCTCGAGGGGGATTGAACCCACAACTAATCGATGTTACCTTAATACACTTTGTACCACGACATACCAAAACACGGCTGGCCTCATTCGTATGGAATCACAACCATTTTTCGTCTTTCCGTCTGTCCATGCCATTTATCTGGAGATCGAGGAATTGATGATATATTTAGGTCTGTACTCTCTTGCATCACTGAAAAATCTTTAGCAAGCAACATTTAAAGGAAAGTTATGATTTTTAGTAGAAAGTTTCTAAATAAAATAAGAAAAAAATTAAATAAACATAATAGCAGCATCTACCTTCTATTGAGACTATAAGACATATAAAAATTTAAGATCTTCTGTAAAAGTATAACTATAAAGAAATCTATGATGATTCGATACTATCTAGGCCCAGTGCATCGTTAAACTTTAAAGACGATCGATCGGTCGTGGATTCGAAAATTATATTCAAAGTTGAGTATTTAACTATCTAACTAGTCCAAAGGGACACCTTTTTCCGGCGGATGCTTAAACCTACTTGACAGTTGACTGTTTATTATGGTCATACATAAATTGTATATAACTATTATAAAACAGATTAAATACCCTTTTTATATACTGTACTCAATTGAGTACAGTAGTGATAAAATTGTTGACTTTTCTTTTTTTGTTCTACGTTCCAGTTTAGCCCATGATAACATTCGATTACAAATAGTTTCTAAACGCCTATTATAAAGTTATTAACATTCATTGCTTTAAAATTGCAAGTTATTTAAGTATTTCTTTTAATTAATTTAATTGTGTCGTGTTAAGTTGTTAAATTCATAGAAGTGTGTGATAATATTTAAAGCATATACAATTGTACTTGTCTGGTAGTAAAATATAAGTTATTTTTTTTATACGAATTTAAGGAAGTCCGTATATTTGTTTATGACATGAAATTTACATACAGAAAGTAAGTATAACAAAAATTATTAATTTCCCATAATTTTTCGTCATATATAATAGAAATGTAAATTAGTAGCTTCCATTTAAAAACGTTAAATAAAATAATTATTGATTGTCTGTGCCTTTATCAATTTTCGACAGGCCATAGAAGTGTCAAATATGTTGATGGACATTGGACATGTTATTTTACTGTCATGAAGTGTGAAACATAAATAAAGCGTATTAGTTTTCTATAAATCATGACTTAATACTCAAGTCTAAAATATTAAAATGAAATAATACATTAAATAACGTAACTGCCACTTATATATTTCTTTTTAATTAATGACATTATGGATGGTTTAATTCACGCGGCATTGGAAGCAGAGGCAAGTGTTACAATAATTTTACGATTTGTTTTTTTGACAAATAATAATTATTTTTTTAATATTAATATAATAAATTACTTAACTCTTAAATTATAGGTAATTCTAAACCGGGCTAAACATGTGAATTCAAACCTAACACAATTTGACAGTGGTGTCTCAGATCATAAAATGACTTGGACTCATGAGAAGATGCACTTAGCAGAATCTGTTGATGAATCCAGGATGAAATTTCAAAGAAACTCTGTGAATTCAGCTGCCAAAAGCTCAGAAAAGTTTGACTTATTTAAAAAACTTCATGAATTATACAATGAGCTCAGCAGAGATGAATCTTCACAAGCAAGCTATGTGAGTAATTTATTACTGATTCCGTGTACTGTAGTGTAAATATTACTGGGATATATTTTCCGTGTGATGTCTTAGTTTATAGGATAACATATTATTTTGTATAAAATTCATGAACTTGTAAACATTTTTCTTTAGTGTTAGACATATAAAATCATATAAGGTTAATTCAAATTGTATTTAATATTTTATTATGTATTATATTACAGCAAGGGTTAAAGACTACATCATATTTATTGGAAAAACTATTAGCTACTTATAATTTGAACACACTAATAATTAATTTATACCCAGGAAATAAGGGATACTCACTATCACTTAAAGTTAATGGAAATATGCAGTATATACAACCTCCAGATGCAAATGTAAGTATTTGTAATGTTAACCCTTAACTGGGAAACTATTTTCCACCAATTATACTAAATGTAATCCCTAAACAGGCACAGGAAAATCATTTTGCAATATCAACATTTTATTAATATTTTATTTAATTAAATGGCTGTACTTATAAAACTTTAAAAAATTTTAGTCATACATAAATCATAAAATAAATTGTTACTGGGACAGAAATATTGCATTGTAGTTATGCTTGTAAAATTATTATTCTACTAAATATATTTTTATAATTTAAACATTTAACAAATTGTTTATAATTATTTAAGTTAAGTGTGTTATTTTAAAATGTAAAATTATTTTATATGAATAACATGTTTGGAGGCTGTTGTGGTGCAGTGGCCTAATAGTAAAAGAGACACCTGTAGATTCAATTTCCACTTGGGAGAATAAATTATACAATTAGCTCAGCTCATTATAATTTCTTTCCTTTGGTAATAACACAAACAGGGGTATTGAAATTCACCATCCAATATACAATGTTATTTTTTTTTCTACGCAAAGTGAGAAATAGTATAATAATATATTTTAGGCCTCATCAAGTCAAGATGAAACATTAATAGAGACACCCAGATGGCCCTATGAGGAGGAAGAGCTACTTAGCTACATAGATAATGAAGAATTACCTGTGGTGCTCCTTGATCTACTAGAGTCTGAACATTCATGTTTATTCTATTCAGGCTGCATTATAGCTCAGATAAGAGATTATCGACAAGCTTACCCAAGTTTTGTATGTGATACACATCATGTTCTATTGAGGCCAACTAATCAGGTAAATTTTTAAACTATTCCATACTATGTTTTAGTATTTAAAAAAGTATTAATAAATAGCGGTCATTATGGCCCAACAGTGCCTGCTTGTAAACTAAGTGGTTGGGTTTTTGATTCACACTAGAGGGAACAAAGTATTCCTTACTCTGGTAACAAGACAGTTGAGTTCTTTCTTACAATGTGCAATATATGAAAACCTGAATGGAAAATTAGGATTGAAGAATCTTATTATTTAACAAAATTATGTAAATATTATTGTCTCAAGAAAGTTGTGTGGATTCATATCAGGAAATGAGTTATTTTATTTTCCCCTTCTTACTCTACATAAAATATCTTGAATTCAGGCAGAAAACAGAGCACAGAGTGTCATGAAACTTGTGTAAAAATTAAAAACCTAATGCTGTATCCCACACACAAGGAATGTAGAGGTAACCTTGTATTAAAACACTCTCCATTTTCCACCAAATTCACGAAGCATGTGTTGAATGGCGGAACTCAACGCCGTGTTTTGTTTAGATACTAGAGCAAGGAAATTAAAATATTAAAAATATGTTTTCCCCAAGTGGAAATTGAACCCACAAACTTTGTCACTACAAACTGTCAACAATTGATAAATAAAATGTTTACAGAGTATTATAACAGATGCAATGTGTATTGGTGGCCGTTGTGGGTGGGTTGGAGAGGAGAGGGGTGCTTTAGAAGCAGTAGAAGCAGCCCTAGTCCATGCAGCTGCACCTCCCCTATGTCTTGAACCAAGACCTGCAGTGGGATTGTTAGCAGCAAGGTTGCACGCCGCCCCTCGGTTGTTTAACACACCAAGGATAAGGAGACAAGCTAGGAGGTTTTCACAGGTATTGTTGCTGTTTTTGTGACATTGACATGCTCATTATTTCTTCAATAACAATGAAACCTTTATTAATCATTTACAAACCTTTTTTTGTGATTTACTCAAAGTTTGTAAATCTGCTTACCAATTGACACAGGCCTACTCCAACTTTTTCGACTCCTTTCTATCATTTGCAGTTCTGTGCCACATTTTTCCTGCTACCTTTGATCCCATCATCATCCCATCGCCTTGGTGGCCTGTCTTATTTTCTTTTACCTTCTCTGGGATGCCATTATTTCTTTATATGTGTTCTAATTATAATAAAAGATTATTAACATAACATAACTTTGCTTACTATTAAGTACTATTTAAATACAGTAATCATTTAGAACAAAAAAAAATTAAGCCAATTTACTATTTAATTAGCCATATATAAAAAACTTATTGAATGTGATTTCACAATTGTCAAAATATATGAATTTAAAATTTAATGTTTTTTTTTTTCTAGAAATACATAAAGTTTGACATTGAGCTTCAGCATCGAAAATGCACTTAATATTTCACTTAGTTATTCTACTGACTCCATATTATACTCTCACACTATGGAGTGTGAAAGTATAATATTACACATTAGTAAAATTTAGGTTTTATTTTTGTAATATATTTTGTTAATGTATTTTATTAATGCATTTTGCAAAAAATACAGTTGGCAACTATAATTCAAAGAAAACAAATTACACCAAAATATTTATTTTACAGGTTGCTGTAAATAGAAAGAGAAAATTAGACCAATTTACTCATTATCATGGGTTGGAATTGCTGGAATTGATTCATAGGCAAAGAGCGAAAAACAGCAGACAATCTGTACCTCATACACGCCTCACGTCCAAATTCCCAAAGAAACCACCAGAGGTAAGTAAATACAAAAACATCTTATAATACTTGGCTATAAATAATAAATTGAATATAATATTCAATTAATACTAATCAAAAGGCAAAATTTAATGTTTGGGCTAGTATGGAGGATAAGTTTAGTGATATTTTTTTTTCAGTTTCATGTTTTATCTTGCATATAGATGGTAGAGAAAATCTATGGTCAAGACATTTTGTTCTCCAGATTCCATACAAACTTTGAGACTGCAAGATGTATGGTTACACTACCAACTAACGAATCAACTACCACTACCTACAACCATTGCGTTTAAAGTCATACATTGTTGAAACATTACCCCACATGTAGCCGATGATTTATAAATATTGCCTTACCTTAACAAAATATTAACACAAAAATAAAAAAATCGCCATTCCCATATTATTTTTACTTAGAAGTTATGTGTTGTGTTAAACCGTTTCTGTAATTAGCGTGCATAAACAACAGTTTTTTTAAATCCATAGATTTTTAGTTTAGTCTTATTACATTTATAAATACCTCCATTAATAATATTTATCATAAATCATCATTATACATAAAAAAAATATATATTTTATGTAAATTAAAGTACTAGACAATGTAAATTAGTATTAGAAAATGTAAATTAAAGTACTGTTTATTTGTCTAACAAGAAGTAATAAAAGATCTAAAGATCTAATATTTCTTTAACAACTCAACAGGTGTTCAAACCAATAGAACCACCAAGAATGGAGCCTCTGCCACTAGCTTTACCCTCCGAGCCCAGCGGGCCCCTACGTTTAGCGAGAGCGTATGAACGTCCCCGGCCTACCCCGGACTGTCAACCACAATTAGTAGAAGAATACATACTGGAAACAGAAAAAACATCACCACACGCGACAGCTGGATTCTTTCATATAAAACTGTCGATATTACAAAGGCCGTCCGACCAAGAGTTCCTAGGGGAGTTGTATGTGGATAGAGATCACGTTGAAGGTGAAAGGAATGGTGCTGCGTGTCGATTTACTTTAGGTACGTTGAGTATATACTTTTTTTTTTCGTGAGGAAATCCCTTTACGGCTACCAGCCCGAGTGGGGACTCGAGCGGGTTATGTGGGGCTCGCGGACCGGCAGATGGTAGGCCGTCCGAATACCCACTAAAACCTCACGGTGTTCCTCCTCGACCGCTAACGCGGTCGCGAAACGCGAGAAGATTAGTCGTCCGCGAAACGTGGCGGAATTATTTTGATACCTAGTCCAAGGTACTATATAATACTCATAACTTACACAATACACATACTCATAACCTAGCCACCTGCAAAAAGATCATGCAGACCTACCAGAGAGGCAACGCAAAGCTACTGGAGGTGGAACTCGAAGAAGCCGATGCGGCGGTATACGACAACGACAGCTCCCAAGTTTTAATACGGAAAATTTCGTTGAGTATATACTACTCCAACTTAAAATTAATTACAGTCCATAAGGTTATAGTTGAGTCTTGAATTTGTGTGAGTGTATGAACACTCATACAAATTCAAGACTCAACTATATATACATCACTCATGTATATGAATTCAGGGTGTAAGCGTCAGTGCTCCTTTTACGGGAACAGCATATGGGGTAATAATATTTTAAACCCATAACTAAAGAAATGTATCAAGATACCTTAACAGGATTTTTTTTCATTTCACGAGGTTTATCCATACCTGTATTTCGTGTGACGCAGTTACGCATAGATACCAATAATGTAAAGACATGCTACTACAAAAATACTTCTATAGGTAAAGACAACTTTGAACTTT
Organism: Heliconius ricini; assembly: GCA_018231645.1. Lineage (NCBI taxonomy): Eukaryota > Metazoa > Arthropoda > Insecta > Lepidoptera > Nymphalidae > Heliconius > Heliconius ricini. The sequence goes on from DVQM01000955.1 coordinate 11,591, forward strand.
GCCGCAAATACCTACGACTCGATTTCGGAATGAGGCTTTGATAGGTTTACGTTTGCGTGTGTCGTTCTTGACTTAATTCTATTTTAAAACGATGATAATTTTATTGTTTATTTTGTTTGAAAAAATAAGTTTTTTATTATTGGGATTTTTTAAATTTGTATTATTTGGCTGGTTTTTATAGAGTAGTTAAAACTGTGGTTTCATTTAAAGTGGTGATGACAAAAAAATATATAGTGTATATTGTGTAATTTTGAGAAGCGTGGCGCATATTTTGCTTGGACTAAACAGGTTTATACTGTTTTTTGACAACCGGCCTACACGTATTGTAATGATAGCAGAGTCACATATAGAATTCTTAACATTTTATTTCTGTGTTCGATTAATTAAAAATAGAAAATTATATGAGACCAAGCTGATAAGAAAAAAAATCATGGACACATCGCTTTTCTTGATGATATAACGGAACTATTTATCGACCCAAACGATACATCACACGAGAGTGGAAATTACGAAAATGAATTTTGTATTTTTTGAATCCTTTATCGACCTGTTATGATAAACATAATTTGAAAAAATCTTGCTGAAAGTGTTTACGTGTTTAACATTTACATTACTACTACATTTAACATTTTTACAGAAATGTTATTTATTTATATGAGTATATTACTCGGTAACTTATTTTATAAGCAAGTTTTAGATTCCTAATCGTGGTCAATACATTAATATATTGACCACGCTGGTCTTTTATCTCGTTTATCATGCAAATATTTATTTTTTAAATGATCTCCAAGGTTCGACTCAATAGTTCAGTTTTGATTATTCTTTTTTCATTAAATAGTTTTAAAAGGTATAATACTCCAGAGACGCTGATAGTATTTAGGGTGCTTATAGCTACAAAATGTAATATAAAAAAATATTTTTCTTAACAAAAAAGTGAAACTTTACTTTACTTTTACTTAGTTATTAAAATATTTATTTTAACAACTATGTTGTAAAAGTAATGATATTGTATATCCAAGTTATTTAGAATATTTTCTAATCGAATATTTTCATTATATTACTTACAGGGTCAAGACTTCAAGCCAATAAATACATACAGCAGTTTACAGAGATTTTTACAGAAGAAGGTCGAAAATCAGTTAGGATAAAGCATATAGTTCCTGGACAGCTACCTAGAGTGTCTTTCACAGGAGGGATGAGAGAAATCGTAAGTTTTTTTTATTATATATATTGAATGAAAGATATTTGATGTAAAATGTCCAATAATAATATGTTGATCATAATATACATGCTTTCTTTAAGCATTCAAATTATTCATAGTTTGGGACTCTTTTGGCTGTGCTACTGCACTACTATTAGAGGCCTTTCTCACTTTGTTGTAGGTTTGATTTCCACTTGGGGGAATGACATTGTTTTGATTTCCTCACTCTAGTTTTAGTCATGCTATGCGTAATTTTTTACACGTTTTGTGAAAATATTTATCACTTTATGATAACAAGACTTAAATATGCAATTAATTAGCAACAGGGCCAACAGTTGCTGTTACAACAACAACGCACGGCGCAAGCAAACAGTTCCACAGTACAAACACACGCTACTACAGTGCCTGTAGTGTAAGTTAACTATAATTATGTCTAATTATCACATGTCATAGGATTTACATTTTAATTAAAATTCTCCTTTGAATAGTGAACATGCAAAGGTTGTGGTTATACTAATCTAATGTACCTCCACGTTGGTTCCTTAGCGGTAAGTCAGAGAGAATGGACCGCAAAACGCTACGGTCCCTGCATACCTCTTTGTCTATCAATCTCTTTGTACATGCTCTCCAGGAGGTCCATCCCTCTTTTCTTAATTTCTTTCAAATACCAGAACCTTTGTCTTGCTCGCGTTCAGGCTTAACCCTTATTTTGACACCCTTCTTTCAGAGTGATAACAAATGTTTGCAACCCGCATTCTGATAGTGCAATGAACACTGCATCATTTGCTTCCAACATGCAATTTACACTCACCAAGTTTCTACTCCCATGTCACTTTGTTTCACGTATATTTATTTTTATTTAGTTTTTTTTTTGAAAGTCTGAGTCCCAGTATGAGTTGTTTCCTTGATTATCAATAAAAAAATATATAATAATGTAAGTAGTATGGAGAACGAAATGTCTTAACACTAAGATTATG
>DVQM01000956.1:0-13758 GCA_018231645.1 Heliconius ricini
ATATATATATATATATATATATATATTTTAATATTTTATAACACAATAAAAAAACCTACACAAATGACGTAGACTTTTCCCATAAATTATTAAAATAATTCGCAATATGAAAAACACTAAGAGAAAGCTAAAATAAAAAATAAAAACAATATTTTATATAACTTTTATAATAACATACGAGAATTTAAAATATTATTTTTTCAGATATACATATATTTAAATTGCCTTACCTCATTTGAATATCAACATAACATAACGACCTCGCTTAAAAAATTTCCCTTCGAAGCCCATAATACTTAAGAGCCGTGTCTATTTACATACTATAGTGCATTTCGAAAGTGAATTATCATACAACATACATACATAATGCCATTTAAATATGCATAAGTCTATTGTTCGTCGCTAAAAGAAATTATATCAATTGCATGTGCTAATGCAAACTGGCCTAACTTATATTTTTTGATAAATTAAAACTTTTGAAATCAGTTCTATTTCAGACAAGTTTATTTAAAATCTATATATTACACTTTTTCAAAGAGAAATTTAAACCCACAACTATCACGTCCTATCATTCACTTTTCCATTGCACCACATTTGATATCGATATTCTTATATTATTTAAATAATGATAACGGAGTTACCAGTAACTTAACACTGGGATCTCTCTCCCTCTTTCTCTCTCTCTCTCTCTCTCTTCACCCTATAGGACAAAAAGCGTGCAGCGGCGAAAAATATTTAAGTTAAGTCACTTTCTTTCCAAACCGATTGTGGTCGGCGAAATTTAGCCGCTTTCGATTCTAGAAGCGTGGCAATCAAAATTGTTTAGTGCGACGGCCAAATTACCGAGTTTTCTCTCGTAAATCGCGCCGATTACGTGGAGGTTAAAGATACAATGAGATAATACTCTTTGTCAAGCAAATAAATAGCACGGTAACGTTTCTAATGTAAACTACATTAGACGTGATGGTAGCAAGTTCGAATAATGCTGTATTCCGCATAATGCAGTGTTGACAGAGGGAATCTAGTGTTAAGACACTTCAACACGTCACGTCAAAATAGTATCTGTAGTTTAATTATAATTCAGAAAGAAAATTGTTTCATCACTCGGTATCGGTCAATATACGAGTATGAGACAACTTTTAACTTTTGAAGTCCAATTATAGTCTAGTCATTCGTACCGCAATGGCACAAGCCGTGCGCGACTGCAAACGCGACAGGTTGTGGCTTCGATTTTCACTCTAGGAAATGAAAAAGTTAATTTTTACCATTTTGAGACATAACTTGCATAAACGATATTTTTTTTGCATCACGCTCATCTCGCATACAGCAGTGTAGGCGGAGGGAGCCTAGTGCTAACACTTAGTGACCCACGCACCACCCCATTTTCGAAACATTGCGTGTTGAGTAGCGGAACTCAACGCCGCGCATTATCCTATTACTTTAGGGAAACAATTTAAATTGCTCAATCTCCCGACTGAGTCGGGATCGAATTCACAATCATCGCAATTACAGTCAGAAAAAAAATTATGATGTTCTCATATGCATAAAATGATTATCTAAACATAAAGTTTTCATTGTAACTAAAGACGTAAGAAAACTTCCAAGTGGCGTGAACAAACTTGTTTGACACAGATAATTCCGCGGAGTCAGGTCTCTTAGGAATATATGCACTAAAGAGGAGGCCGTCGTGGCGCAGTGGTACGAGCGTGCGACTGTAACCGCGATTGGTAATGGGCTCGAGCCCCAGTCGACGAAAAGAAAAATTTATTAAGTTCATTTTCTCGCTCTGGTGACGAGGCGAAAAAATGCAGTAGTATTGTTATTTTAGACCTAATAACAAGTTTACGAGAAGTACTGAAGACAATACTTAGGGACCAGATATTCCCATCTTAACTCTCCGGCCGATTTTATAATATTCCTTGCTAAATGGCGAAACTTAGGCCGCGCTTTGTAATTAAAAAACATCAATGTAATTTAATTTTAAGAACTGATTTTCAAGTCTTGTACTCATATCATTTTACACAAAATACGATAAGGTTAACAAAGGTTACAAATGACTTGTCAATTTAAAATAAACGAAGAAAGTGTATAATTTATTGTGACGAAATTCTAAACTTGCATTTCAATTAGATGAATTTATGCAAAAAGAAGCAGGCAAATTAATAGTACTTCGGTAGAAATATAAAAAAAAATACATTTGCCTATACAATATTTATACAGTACACGTTTGAGGCCAGTCGTGGCGCAGTGGCACAAAGTGTGACTGTAAAACTGACTGGTTGTGGGTTCTACCCCCACTCGTGGAGATGAAATATTTATATAAATTTATGCTTCCATTTCTTCGCTCTGGTGTCGAGGTAAAGCACGGCGTTGTGTTCTGCCACTCAACACGCAATGCCTCCTGAATTCAACAGAAAGTGGGGAACGGAGTGTCTTAGCACTAGGTGTCTTCTGCCTACTCTGCTGTGTGGGGGATACAGCGTGAAGCTGACTTGACAGTACACAAACTTGACTATAAAAGCGACGGCTATAGGTTCGTTCCATTCGAGGGAATGAATTATGTAATGTTTTCATTTATTCGGGTTACGTTCGCTACTTCACACGCAATGTCTTGTTTTCAGCGGAAGGTAAAGTAGAAAGTGTATTCCCACTAGGTTCCCTCTGCCTACACTGCTGTATTATACTACCTAAATTAATTAATTAATCATCTGTATTTTATGAAATTTAAATAAAATTAGTTTCATTATTTTACATGACCTCTTGAAAAGATTTATTTAGGCTGATTAAAATTTATTTTATAGAAATTTATATTATACTTTCTGCTTCTTCCATATTGCATTTGTGACTTCAATTTTACTTAAATAAAAATAAAAAAACGAAATCAATGATTGAGCTTGAAGATGACTTTAGTTACGGCCACAATCAGTTCGATATTATAATTACTGTATTCTATAATGTTTTTGTTTTATGAAGATAAACCGGTACGTGACCGATGTTCGCTTCGTTTGCTGTAATGATCAATAAAAAAAACTGTAGGGTAACGATGACATTTCCTTTGTATTAAAGCACTAACGGGGAACAGTGTACATGTTACTTTCTATTCTGCCCATATTATTTTTTTTCCACGCTGTATCCCCCACCCTTAAGTATGACAGGATAGTCATAGGGAAACTAGTGTTAAGCCACTCCATTCCTCCGCACCGCCCCTTCAAAGATAGGATGCAATATAAGTTCTTTGATTTTCACGATTATTACACCTGTGACCACGGACCACTGCAGTGTTCGAAAAGTCGGGTTTTCAAAAATGTATAATCTCCATCTCTATATATAAAAAGACAGTAAAAATCTTTTGTCTGTATATTTAGTAATTCTGACTGAAATGGAGAGAGGGATACTTAAAAAGAATAATAGAAAGCAAAAAGATTTTTTTAATTGTCTGTCTGTCCACTTTTTTCTCTGAAAGTACTGAACCGATTTAGTTGAAAATTTCATCAATTGCTTTGTTTTAACTCAACTTTATTACTAAAGTTTGGTTCATCAAAATCAGTTCATTGAAAAAAAAGTTATCGTCATTAGTTTGCACGCGAATGTTATACAGCAATTGCGCTGGTAAGATTTTTGGCCAAAGAATGACATTCGAAACGTCTTAGTTATATGATTGTTGATAACAATATATATTTTTGAAGCACTATTATATAATATTTTATACAATAAATTAAACAAAAAAAAATCATATTAGAAGTCATTTTAGTTGTCAATCAATTCTGCTTATTAAATCAATTGTCATGTATCTTAAGCGGGCGAAGCCGCTGGCGAGCCGCTAGTTTTAAATACATGCGTTAATCGCAATCCAGTTATAATAATGTTGTTTTAAAAGGATGTAGTTCATTTCTTAAATAGGTATCGAACGAAGAAATAATCAAGAACTTCGGAAAGAATTCTAAAAATAAAGCTGAAATCTAAAGGAATCTTTATATAACAAACCTTATATAAACTTCCGTAGCAACCAACATAAGGATACTCAATACACGAACTCTAACAATAGTGACTCGGAACAATACGTCTACGTAACACCTGTTCTTACAAAATATGATGAAAATTTGATTGAGACTAGTTGCAAATAAGATGGTTAAATAGTGCAAATTAGGTAAACTGTTTACAGTTTGATTTGTCAATGTAAGCAAAAAGATGCTTTGTGAAATAATATATTTGAATAAATAAAGGTGAAATTTTCCAAGAGATTTCAAAATTGGCGCTTTGATTTGACGCTTGTTAGTTGAAAGTGTCTTTGCAAGTTGTTAGCATGGGCGTAGGTATGGGACGGGCGTTCCAGGTGACACGTGACTACGCTAGAATAAGAAAAATTTACCCTTAAACATAAAAAAAACTTTAACGTCTAAATTTATTTTAAAATAAATTTCAGACTCCCGAAAAATACTGTAAATACGCACACAGTTGTTTGTATATTTTGTAGGGTGATTTATTATATATTTCCGCTATCCAAAAATTATTCAACTTTACAATTACTACTATAATTAGCGAAAACGAATAAGCTTTTTCTTTAAATTACTGTCAGTTTGTGTAAGTGGACGTAAAATATTTTGTTAAATGAAAAAGAAAGCAAAGCGTTGTGGAACCTTACAATTGGGTCTATCTCGTCTAGAAACTAGAAAATAATTTAAATAAAAATCGAAACTCACGACAATCGCGCCTTTAGTCTGACCCATTACTGCATGATGTATTTTATGAGTTTTTATTATTAATAACAAAAAATGTTTTATTAGAACAGTGGGAAAACATCTCACTCGATTCCCATAAAAGCTAACGAGAACAATCAAGCAATTAAATCAAGATGTTAATTTCTTTATGTGCTTCATATAATAGGGAGGTATTTGCACTATGTACCAGCAATTTCACTGTTCACTTTCTAACACTGCACTGGAGTCAGTAACTCGTTTATAATATCGATATTTATTTTATTTTTTTTAAGCTGTAATCTGCAAACATTGCGACTGTGTTAAGACAATCCATCTCCGTTACTTATGCACTGTTGAATTATTAAGATATCGCGTGTTGAATGGCGGAACTCAATGCCTTGATTTGTTGAGAATGATAATAATATTAGATAATATCCAAAATGATAATTTAAATTAATCACAGGAAAGAGTGTTGAGACACCCCACTTTTTACTGTACTATTTACTATTTACTATCATGCAATATGTGTTTATTATATATCATATTAGAAGTATGTAAATACAGGCACTGTCTAATGTAGCTTATTTCTGATGTGTTGGTCTTAAATGCTGAGTTTATTTAATACTTTTTTATGTTATATGTAAAAATGACTTTTGAGTATTACAATTTATTTGGAGTTTTAAATTTTCAAATATAGAAAATGTTTATTGAGGTAAATAACTTATTTGAGTGTGTTATTATGAAAAAACAACAATTGTTGGTTTCATACTTTAATCCTTCTAGTCTTATTATAGAAAAACAGTATTATGTTATTTCCATATTAAATATATATTTAATATTCATAAATTTAATTTTATACTATATATACAAAGCAGGAGATAAAAAAAGAAGATTTTAAAAAAGGTTTACTCTAGAAAAATTATAGAAAACCTTGTTGGCCACATAGAGGATGGTGTGAGTAATCACTCTCACTAGTAGAGACCAGATCAATAAAATTATTGAAACTATACTTGAAGCTAAAGGCTGAGCAAGAGAAAAGAAAATAATATAAGAATAGAAGAATATAATATTACTTTTTTATACAGGCTCAGGCAAGCCAATATTCATTCAAGTTTTGGTAATCTTAATTTATTGTTCTGACCACTGACAAGCACAAACTTACATGCACAAATGGCTTCATATAACAACTACTGGATTTTTTTTTTACCTAAGTTAGTAAAATATATTTATTAATGAATTAACAATATCTAAATAATAATGTACAACAAATTTAAGTAAAACCATTATGAAAAAAATTTAAAATATAATGATACACAATTTAAAAACTTTTGTTAATTAAAATTATTATTTTCTTATTAATTATTCTAAATCGAATGTTAATTTAGTACATTAAGTATCTAATTTACAATATAATTAAAGCTAGTTTGAATTTTTTATTCTGGAACCACTGTTCCAGTCCTAGTGTTCTAGGATTCTAGTGTTATTAGCTCTGTTCCCTTTACAATATCTACCAGAGTTTGGATAAAATACAACTAATATTTCAACAAGTGTTAAATATTCAAATGGAAATACTGTTATCCAATTTAATTTGAAATTTTTACTAAGCTAATTCTTTATTTAAAATATGAGCTTTTTCTAATCATATCTCAAACTGAGCAAACATTGCAATTATCTATATTAATTATAGACGAGGAATGTTGTGAGAAGCTACAGTGATGGAGTAATGAATCTATTGTTTTTCTTCATTATATTTTACGCAACATTTAAAGTTGATGGTCATTGCTTAGATATTATTTATATTATTAATTAGATTATTAAAATTTGAAAATGTACAAAATTTATATTTGTTGATATATAGCTACCACATAACTGTTCTATAGTTCTTCTAATAAGATCTATTAATTTAATTTTCTTATAATATTCATACTATAAAGAATACAATTTGTAATTAGCATAATTTAGATAAAACAAAAATGGATATCCTCTCCCCTTACCTGTTAATTAAGCTTTGACACGGCCTTGTTTCCTCAAGCAGGATGTAAACTTTTAATATTCACACACGATCACTAACACAACAATCTTTAACATCGTATAAGTGACTTGTATATTTATAATTTTAAGTATATATTCATTCAAGTGGTACGTTTAACATATTTTCACAACAATATAATTTTAATTTACGTTTTTAATACATTTAATGATATAATTTCTAACTTTCGTGGCGTATTATAAACTACAATTTACAAGTGAAGTGACACACAAACAGCTGCCAACCTGACACTGAACGTCAAATGTCGTTAATTCCCCACCTTTAAAGTGCTTGGTGACAGGTAGATTAAAATGTAGACTATACAGATAATGTTATTTAAAAAAAGTAGAAACGAGTAATATTACGTTATAATGATTTAAATATAGTTTTTATACCTTTAATAGATACATAAAAAATGTTTCTCATCTAGATTTCGTTATATTGATTTTTTTAACGTCACGTTGTATCTTGTACAAATACCTAATATTGTCATTCCGTTTCCTACACACCGCCTATTCTTTTATACTGTACACTGTGTGTTGGGAAGAAATAAATCCGCTGTTTTGTCATTTAACCAGAGGAAGGAAATGATATAATTAATTCCTGGAGCGGAAACCGAACGCACAACCGTCGCGTTTGTACTCAGACACTGTAACGCTGCGCTATGACAACAGCCAGATGATAGAATGAATATATCGTTTTATTTAATCCATGACCCTTTGATAACTTGTAATTATAATAATTAGTACATAACCATAACGGTAAAATAAGATGGTGCTTCCTTTTTATATTTGTAAATAAAAAAATGTCACGAGTTTATCCTCCTTCGTGTGACCGTCGTTGCACGCGGCGTCGCACGTGTAATCGCGGTTGTGGGTTCGATTCCCACTGGGCAATACAATATTTAAGGCAAAGCGCGGCATTAAGTTATGTCTCTCAACACGCAATGCCTAAATAATTCGGCGGAAAGGGGTAAATGGAAGTATCTTGATAAAAAACAGAATGTCTTAACACTAGGTCGCAGGTTCATTCTGCTTACCCTACTATGTGCGAGAGACAAATCCGTCATCCATCAGTAATATTTGTGAATTTTATGTTTCGTTTGTTTCCCTAATCAAAATAAATAATTAACATACAGAGTGAAAGAAAAAATGTATCATATTATTAAAACAAATATAAATAATCCACTTTAATTATGTACTTTATTTTATATACAATTTCACTGTTCATATATTATTGATAATTGATGTATTTAACTACTTGCTTTCGGTGGTCTTGCACCAAAAATGTTTGTACCAACTCGTACAGTTGTGGCTCCCAATTCTATCTGAAAGTTTTTTTACTAATTAAATAAAAGCTTTTGACACAAAAGCCTCTAAAATGTAAACAAATAAACAGAATAAAGATGTTAATCTTTAAGTGACTGAACATACTTTCTTGAATCAATACATTAAGTAACCTTTTAAAAAAACCTAAATCAAAATTGGTTTATCTGTATGGGAGTTACAAAGCCACAGCCACATAAAAATAAACATACACAGACATGTAAAACTTAGAAACTCTTCTGTTTTCATTATTTAATGTTTTCCTTATGAAGTATAAAACAATATTTGAAAAACAATATTTGGAATCTGCGCCTATTTATTATAAAAGTTATTTCAAGCCATTGTAGAGCAGGGAGCAATTTATGTATAGTAAAAGGGAATGTTGTGAGCACTAACTTAAGGACCTTTCTATTCTCAGTATTTAGAAATCATGGTATATTGGAAGAATTACTGTCTATCACAATTTGAAGTGGTGTAATACATATAATGAGAATATTTGTTTTAAAAAAAATGGCAGCAGTAGCAGGATGAAATCCTGCTTAGGAGTGTTTTCATTCCCTCAACTGGTAAAAAGCAAAGCTTGGCAATGAGTTTTGCCACTCGACACAATCTCTTAAAACATGACAGAAACAAAATGCCAACAAATAAACATACTGCATGTTCAAAATCCGATGACATCCCCATAGATAATTCTACTTCATTAATATCCAAATTTAATTTCTCGCAAACTTCCTTTCTACATTTTGCTAGTGTTAGAAAATCTGGGTTTGGGCCTTTAGATAGATCATAGTTGTATTGACCTATTGTCATTAAACCTTTGAAGTTCAAATTTAGGCAATTTTTTATTACATGCTCGACAAGATTTGTTGCTTCCCTTGGTTCAATTCCATTTTTAGCTGAAAATATTTGTCATTAAAAATAGTATTTATAATAATAAATATCCTAAAAAGGTGTTTTAATTGACTTTGTACAGAGATTGTATGATTGTAACTTGAGATCAGGCCAATGGGATAATAATTTATTAGGTAACTAAATCATAGTCATTGACTGAAGCAAGATACTTGTTTGATACCTTAGTTAAGAGATTGAATTATTTACAATTAATTACATTTGCACCAAAACCGGGGAATAAATAGTTTTAACACTAGGTTCCCTCTGTCTACACTGTCAAATGTAGGATATAGTGTGAAACTAATAAAAAAAATTAATGGTAATTTTTGTATTCAAAATAAGTTACCATCTTCTCCACTAGTATTAACTTGTACCATAATATTTAATTTCTCTTTTTCTTTCTGAAATTTAATCCACTGCTTATTCAAATTATCAGCCAACTTTTGTGAATCAACTGTTTCCATTATATATAAATTGGGTGAACCCAATAACTTATTTATTTTATTTGTTTGGCAATGTCCTATGAAATGCCATTTAATATCTATACATTTTTCAAGTATGTTAGGATCATTTGCTTTATCAACAAGTTCATTAATGTAATTTTCACCAAAGTGCCTTTGACCAGCTTCGTATGCCTCTATAATGAGTGGTACAGGTTTTATTTTTGAAACGGCTACAAGTTTCGGAGTAATTTGTGGTAGAGCCTGAAAGTATTTTTTTTACAAATTTGTAAGTAATTTTTATTATAGGGTAAAGACTGTGTTGTGTGTACATCATTTCAAAATGAATATGTTAGATATAACAAATAAGATAGTAAAAAATGCAATAAATGTAATTTTTTTTGTTATTTTTACTTTGATAATATTCAATAATAAAGACCTTGAACCTATACATGTAATTAATGTTGAAATTATATTCTAATGTAATTTTCAAAAAGGTGTCTCTTGAAATGGACACAAACCTTAAACCAATCAATAATGACAAAGTAAAATAATTTTATTTACTTTGTATATATTACATTGCTAGTAAAATTGTAAAATTCCAATAAGAATCTTTGAAGGTATAATTTAATTCACTTACTTTGCTCCTTCTTGCCACAGCAGCCTCTATTTGAGACAAAACTGTTTTTAATCCATACATAATATCTATTTCATCGGCTTTTTCGCCAGACATTATTTATTATTTTTAGAAGAACTAACCCAAAAACTGACGGCTGTTATCAATTGTTATCAAGATCAATGTCAAATGTTACCGAAGTTCGAACGTCAAAGTATTAAGACCACAGTTTCCTATAATATTTTTTTATTCTTTATAAATGTAAAACCCTTATATTCTTGCAAAGTATATGGTAGGGTAACTAAATGATATATTTTTGTGTTTCAATTTTATTATATGCGATAAATGCACATGTTTCGCAGTACCGTTAACTTCGCTAAGGTTGTCATACTATTTATTTATCAGCTTTATTCCGCACATAACAGGGTAGGCAGAGGGAAGTTAGTTCTAAGAAACTCCATTTCCCACTTTCCGCTGAATTCGGAAGGCATTGCGTGCTGAATGGCGGGACTCAATGCCGCGCTTTGCCTCCACACCACAACGAAGAAATGGAATTATAAATTCAAATAAATATTTCATTTCTTCAAGTGAGGATCGAACCACAACCAGCCGCGTTTACAGTCACACCTTGTGCCTCTGCGCCACAACCGGCTCATGCGCAACGACCAGCCGCAATATTTTAGAGAAGAGAAGAAAACTAGGTAGAACTACGGTACCGTATAAAGTCTAGTATTCATTAAACAGCAAGTCTTATTTAAACGAGTGTAATGGCTAGAATTTCTATTACTCAATAAATTAATTCTGCAGAAAACAAGAAGTGAGACCATAAAAAAATATTTTATGCATCTGGCATCACAGCGTTAAAACGTCAACAAATGAGATTGATTTTCCCATTTGTTTTGTTGCGTTTTCCCATTACGGATATTGTGACTACTGTAATAAATATTACAACTATGCGCAAGTCAGTTTTACCATATTTTGGCTGATATATAATTAGCCATGACCGTGCTAGAGAAAGCGGAAAAGGCGTTGGAGTACTTGAAAAATAGTGAAGGGATCGCCAAGTAAGTTATGCGGTGTTGTTTATGATGATTGATTTAATGTCTTCATTATAATGCAAGTTAATTTTTGTTAATAAATAACAACACTTTTACTTTAATTGAAACTGTTTTTTTTAAGAGGCTGTTAGCTTAAAGAAATTATAGTGTTTTATATATAATAATATCAGAATTTACAGACAATTCTCTCTACTATTGCTCTGTTCACTCTCTACTTTCTGCCCATTTTAGACATATCATGTTAAAGTGCAGAACCCAACATGCTTCTACAAAATATTGCAATATATCCCCAAATATGATGATGACCCTAAAACATGAAAATAATTCATTTCTCTGAGTAAAAATCAAACTCAAGACTTGTATTTACTGTCATATGCTGTGCCACCATTCACTACAGTCCCTTATATTATTGATATTAACTGAATACATTTCTGATATTTCAGAGGCCATGAGCTACAAGCAGCAGCAGGTACACTTGGTCGCTGTCTTGGAGCTTTAGGCAGTAAACAGAACTGTGCTCGGCATTATGCTAATTTATTACACACTGCCATACCTACATTGTTAAATTTGGCAAGTCATGAGAGTGTAAGTATTATCTATATTTTTTTTGGTTTTGCATATAGCAGTAGGCAGAGTAAACAAAATATTAAATAAAAAAATATTTTTCAATATTATTGTATTTCTTTAATATTTTTAAGGTAGTGGAAATATGTAAAAAAATCCTTACAGAGATGCTAGCAGCTTAAAAGAGCTGTACCAAATGTAAAAGAATTTAGACAGAGTGCTTGGATGAGGCGGGTGAAATTCCCGCTGCATTCAAATTTTTTTATGTTTTTTTCATAAGTAAAAATGAAATTCTCTTTATAAATAGTGTTTTTAGTATCTTAAACTTACCTGCCATAAATATGTTGATTCTATAACTGAACCTAAAAAGCCTACTATTAATAAATAAATAATGACATGAATGTTTTTCTGGTCTTGTAACAAGACAAAAATTGAAGGTGACAGAACATCAGAAACGGATTGTCTTAGCATTAAGATTCACCTACCTACTCTGCTATGCACAGTGTATAGTAAGAATCCCCAGAAATTATATAATTTCAGAGCTTTAATCCAGGCCCTCTAGATATGCCCATATGTTTAGTATATGTTTTGTTTGTGGGTTGGAACCTGACTAGGGTAGTAGGGGGGGTTCATAACCCCTCTTAAATCATTATCATCATTACAAGAATAGCTATGAGTATCCTTTTATATGGTAAATATTCTTTATATATTTGCTCTTTAAAATTTTACCAGACTGGAGCATATCCTTCTAGTCAGTCATTTCACTAGGTTATTTAAAGTGTTAATTTATATAGACTCACTCCTGTAGGCTTATCTATAGTATCAATATATTGTTTTAAACTATAGTATCAGTTTATTATTTAAAACATTTTTTTTTCTAATAGAAGTTTTACATTACAGGCAGAAGTGCGCCTACTTGGTGATGAAGCACTTAACAGAGCAGTTGCTGGTGGATTTGCCTTCCATTCATTTAAAACTAATATTATATTGCAAAACCAAATTGATTCTGGTAAAAATGCAAGGTGAGTTTGATTTGCATAATCTTTGTAACTTAATCATACTTGTGGCGCCATCTAGTATTTTGTGGTATGTAGTATGAAAGGATTGTCGTTGGTTTCATATTTTCAAAGATATATATAAAATTGTTCATCATGTAATGTCCCATTAGTAGTATAAAATAAAATGTGTTTTTTAAAAGTTTCCACAAGTTATGCTTTTCATAAACCATTCCCACCACAAATACATTGCTATTCTTTTATTGAAATGAATAATCATATACACAAATTATGGCCATCATTACACAGTGTCAGACTGTAAAAACTGTGGTTGTGGGTTTGATCCCTAATACACAAAATTTTTATCCTCCATCCTTTTGATAAGAAATTGGAGTACTGAGTTCCAATAATCTACATACCTGGAACATCAAAACGATATTCTTTAATTCTTGTAATTGAAGTCTCTTGAATGAGTAGGAACAGAAGTATCTTAATAGGAAGAACGCGTGTTAACACCAGGATCCTACGTTATTTATGCATATTATATATAACAGACTAAAAAAGAGAACAAAAACAAATGTAGAACTGTAATTTGTAATGTAATTTGACTATAATAGAACTATAAGTTTTAGTGGGTAAGGGGCTGGTGGATCATTATTATTACAATAAATATTAATGTTTCTAGATGGATACGAGCAGCCTTATCCCGAATTTGCCTCGGTAATTGCTGGCTTAGACCGGGTGTCGGTAAAATAAGATCTCAAGCGCAGACCCTCTTCCCAAAACTAAGTCAAATTATATGTCAGACAAGTGAAATAACACTCATAGTTGAGGCGCTGGAAAATAATCTACCTAGAATATTGAATGCACTCGCCGAGTATACTACTGATGAAGAGATTTCTGGTTGGTATAGAGGTTTTTTATTATTACAAGAAAATATATCAAAATTGAAATTAAGACCAATGTGTTTCAACGTCTAATTGTAAACGCAACGTTTATGGATTCGAATACCACTCGGGGGAATATATTATTTTCGTTTCTTCTGAATACCTTATAATATAATTTTTGAAAGAGATGAAGAAAGTACAGAATGCAAGATCAGTGTAAATGGTAAGATATTAGAACAGGCGAATGAAGTGGTAT
>DVQM01000957.1:0-13757 GCA_018231645.1 Heliconius ricini
CGCGCTGCTGCAGCCCAACGACACCATCTCCCCGCTCCTGTAGTCCGTGTCGAGGCCCGTGCCCACCACGTCTGGGGAATGCAGGCCAGGCAATGTGAGTACGGAGTGTCTAATGTGTTGAACGATTATATTATTTATATTCGTAAATTAGGCTGTAAAATTGTATACTCACTCAAATGCACACTTTTAGTGGTATCTTCTGGTACTCTAACGCCGGCGGTGAAGTCATTTATGAATGTCACTTTACATGAACCCACGACCTTTGGATACTATGGCAAAATTGACAAAAAAAGTTTTAGGCCATGTGTAATATAAATAATTGGTGAATTAATTTTAACAAAACTATAATAATATATTGAGGTATTGTTGTTGGCTAAACTTAACGCAATAATTTGCCTCAAGATACTTCACATTAAAAAAAATATCTAAAAGTAAAAAAATAAAAATGCTTACCGTGTTAGGTTCATGATAATTTCGAATTCTACTAAAGATCCTAGATATAACAGACGGATCGTCGAAAGTAAAATATGAATTATATGAAACATGATAGCCATATTCTTTGTACAGATAATGTAAGTGTTTTAATAGCGATGAGCCGTTCGCATATAAATTTGACGCTAGTGATGCGACCTGAAAAGTAACGGATTATACTTAAAAAAAAAAGGAAAATTATATATTCTTCATTTTAAAGGTTTCTACGAAGCAAAATTAAACATATTAAAATAATTTACAAAACCTTTTTTGCCCTTGCCCAATTTCCGAGACATTGCTAGTTGAGTGGCGAAACTCAACGCCACATTGTGGCTTGTTACTAAGCGAGGCCGAGTAGGAATCGAACCCACACCCGTCACGCTTACAGTTCAGCACCATTTTTAAAAGATTTTAAGTGTTCTAACTAAAAACGTCTAAAATTTCCTAAAACGTTTAAAGTAATCTAACTAAATATATTTTTATTAATATAATTTTTTTTTGTTAATAACACAATAAATTCGATTTCTAAAAGAATTAATAATTTTAAAGAAACATTTTTTTTTTAGATTTTTCTTTAAAAATTAAGACTCACTTGTACGGCAGCCGAAACACCGTCTTTGTCCGGTACTCTATGATGACACATATAGCCTATAGCTTCTTCGTACGCAAATAAAGGTATTTTACCTTGTTGTAATAATAAAAGTGTGGTGTTACCTAAA
The DNA here is from genome assembly GCA_018231645.1 of Heliconius ricini. Classification (NCBI taxonomy): domain Eukaryota; kingdom Metazoa; phylum Arthropoda; class Insecta; order Lepidoptera; family Nymphalidae; genus Heliconius; species Heliconius ricini. The sequence continues at coordinate 1,191 of DVQM01000957.1, forward strand.
AAAAAAAATACAAAATAAAATAAAAAAGTATACCTAATAGTAAATATTAATGCATTTAACAATTATCGTTTTTCTTATTGCAATTGAATTAAAACAAGACAACGTTTTTATAGATAGAAATTAAGAATAAAGTGTTTTACCACTAGATTCTCTTTTAAAGATATTATGTGAAGAAAACCTCCTTGGTCACTTACTTTTCAATTTTAGGTTCCCTCTGTCTACTCTGCTATATGCGAGACTTACACGTTACGTAAATCATACCCTACGTATTATTAACGCGTATTGTTACTTTCAAGTTTCATCCAAATCCATTCATTAGTTTCTGCGTAAAAGTGGAACAAACATCCATCAAAAAAATATATAATTACCCATCCACTTAAATCCCGTAAGTGTTTCCACAAACTGCGCCTTGTCTTTAGCAATGGCCTGAAGCATCTTGGAGCTGACGAAACTACATAATACATATACATCTTCTTCGTTAGCCTCATTGCGGGAATAGTACTGATTTAATATCCACCAACCGAGTAGGGAACCCATTTCGTTGCCCGTGAACACTTTCCATGATTTCGAGCTTTAAATTATAAAAAAATATATATAAATGATAAAATAATATATTAGTACCAGAATAAGGAACAGGTGTAACGTACTAATATAAGTACTAATAAAGTGTAAATTCTTGAATATTTTAATGATTTCGATGGAAAAAGAAAAATATATAAAAATTTACAAATAAATGTAAGAATACAAGTACAACAATATGTATTAAAAAATAATAATGTTTATCGTATTATTTTTAGAGCGATACATCATAATAGTTATATATATTTTTATTCAATTAGAATGGTTCTATACAGTGTTGCTATCCTAACATTATAAAACTAAAGGATTTGTAAAGAGTTTCAATTTAAAGAGAATAAAAAATACAAAAAAAAAATAGTCTTACTCATCATCATATTCCGCCACTGCGAGTCTGTCTGCATCAGGATCGTTAACCAGAACTAATTTGACGCCATTTTGTTCCGCCAACCGTTTACTGAGATCCAAACATTGTTTTTCTTCGGGATTCGGAAATTTTACTGTTGGGAAATCGGGATTTGGGTCTTGTTGTTCTTGCACGCTTATTGGCGGCTAAAATGAAGATTTTGTTTTATTAAATAAAACTAGAATGTTCGTTTATTTATATTTATTAAATATTAGTAGGATAGAATAACTTACAATTTGGTTATTTTGTCACAAAGTTTACCAAAACCAAAAATAGATGGCGCTGATTGAAACTGAATCGCGCTATCTTTACGTTCAGCTCGAAAGGATAAATAAATTTGGTTTTGAATGTACGAACCATTATTTTCATTTTTCCCTCTGGTGAAAATATATTTTTTGAGAGACACTCTAAGAGATTTCTTAGACGCGTCTTGTTAATACAGCGTTTGCAAATTGGTAAAAGTAAGGAGGAATATATACTTACATATTTCATATAATTATCATTATTAATTATGGCATTGCAGTGCATTGGACAACATAAATACTTCTATTTAAAATAAATTAATGAAAATTAGTTTTAGTAAATAATAAAACAGTTAAAATGGTACAAAAATGATATTAATTTATAAAAATAATAATTGAGGCCAGTCGTGGCGCAGCGGCACGAAGTGTGGCTGTAAAACCGTACCGTTGTGGGTTCGATCCCCAGTCGAGGTGATGAAAATATTTACTTAAATTTATATTTCCATTTTCTTCGCTCTGGTGTCGAGGCTAAGCGCGGCGTTGAGTTTTGCCACTCAACACACAATGCCCCCAGAATTCGGCAAAAAGTAAGGAACGGAGTGTCTTAATACTAGGTTCCCTCTGCCTACCCTGCTTTAATTAATTACATAAATAATTTTAGTTTATAAATTACATATATTAAATCTATATATACAACTGTAACTCGATCGATGGATCAACGGTAGTCAATTGGTAGGGAGCATCAGTACCTATCCATTTCACCCACCCCCATATATGTTCAGTTGAAAATTCTAAATATATGGTTTCCCCGAGAGGGAATCGAATCCACAATCATAACTGCTAAACGTTTTTACAGTAACACATTCGTGCCATTTACAGTAACACATTCGTCCCAACCTTTTTTAAAGTTGTCTTTCAATCAAGTGTTCGGATAATTAAATATATATTTTAATAATATAATTTTACCTTCAAATTAGCAGTTTGGAAGGCATTGACAATACATTCATAACCGACACCGTGCATTGCACTGTACACTATATTTATTTGAGCTTTTCTATTGTTTTCCAATACTTCCTCGTGTAACAATGACTTGATGTACTCCATATACTTAGTGGTGACTTCTTCAGTACAGTCTTTAACTAGATCATGTGTTCGAATCGCTTCTATGTTCCAATGCTCGTCTGGTATACTGAAATATTAAATTTTGATTTTGTTTTATGACTGGAGATGGTGAAGCGAAGTTTCTGTTTGATATTCACAGTTAATTTTTATTATACCTACATGCATAGTGGTCCCTGCTATCAAGAATGATATAAAAGTGGTCCTTGATATAGAAAAGGTTGGGAACCCCTGATCTATACTATGATATATAGAGGAAAGATTTGTATGTTTATATGTTTGTAGTGAATAAATATAAAAACTACCGAACCGATTTTGAAAATTCTTTCACCATTAGAATGCTAAAATCCTTGTCACTAAGTTACGTAATCTATATTTATTTCTAGAATTATTTAAGGATCCCTACTAAAATTACTTGCTTGTTACAATTACAATAATGTAACCCAAGGTATATAAAAGTAGGGATAAAATGTCTTATTCATCGCATGCGCTGTAGAAAATTGTAAGAACATGACATGATTTTTAGATATGGATGTATTGAGTGGGACTCGAGATTTTTTTTTTTTTTTATGATATATGAATAATTTTTCTTTTAGAATCAACCTAATTTAATTTGGATAGTAGACATTGAAGAATACCCAAATCCATTATATTTATGTTAAAACGACAACATAATTTTCGGTGGTGGATGGAAGTATCTTAATGTTTCAAGTTATATTTTTTATTTCCAAAACAATTTGAAATTCTTATGGAAGTTACCATAATATAACCCAAGATACTAAAAATTTCCTATTCATAATCTTTATAAAGTACATTACAGTACGCAATTTTTCGGGCGATGCCACGATCGGGACACTAGTATATTTATATACTTAACAAAATAAGAGCGAAAAAGCGTAGAAGGAAGCTAGTGTTATGACACTTCGAAATATTGCGTGTTGAGAGGTGGAACACATCGCCGCGCTTTCTTTCTAATGTAACCAGAGCAAGGACATGAAAATATTAAATAATTCATTGTTCCGAGTCAGAATAGAACACACATCCACCGCGTTTATACGACACGGCGATGACAATCACGACGCGCTAAAATTATATAAAAAAAACAATATACATTGTTTCGTTTTGTAATAATTTAGATATAACAATCATACAAACAAACGACTGTTGTAACACCAAACACCAAGGAACAAGACATAATAGCTCCTTATTAAAATTCCTTATTCCGTAACCGACATTATTCGAAACTAAGTAACTATGTAGCGTTCTTCAAATATCAATATCCACATACGAAATGCTATATTCGTTACATCCTTAATAGACTGAGATCCCAGGATCTCCAGACCTACGTCATTTAAGCAAAGCTATAATAATAGCATTATTTTATTACTCACTGTAAACAACTCCAAACTTCGTCCAATATGTTATCGTCATGGGGCGTTATAACCTGTGACCCATTCCCCCAGTACACTTTATACCCGTTATCTTCTTTCGGGTTATGGGAGGCTGTGACCATGACACCCGCGGCCGCCCCGTATAAAATGGTAGCGAAGGACACTAAAGGGGTTGGACAAACTGTAGAAAACAGATGGACAGGAATGGACGACGAAATAAATACTTTTGTTGTTAGTTCTGCAAACCTGGAAATTAAGATTCGATTGTTAATTTTTAAAATACATATTTATAGTATGTTTTCTTAAAACTACGATACTTTCTACTAATATTGTAAATGTGAAAGTTTATGAGGATGAATAGATGTTTGTTCCACTTTCACACAAAAAGTACTAAACGTATTTAAATGAAACTATATAGTAATATAAATTATGTATTAAAATAACACGTGGGCTACAAATTAGCTAAACGTTTTATAAAACTTGTGGTTTCGATCTCCACTCCACGGAAATTAAGTACATATTATTTATTCATATTTTCATTTCTTCGCTTTGGGACCAAGACAAAAACCTGGAGTTGAGCTCCGCCACTCAAATGAAATCAAATGAAATGCTTCGAAAAACTCGGAAGAAAGTGGGGAACGGAGTATCTTAAAATTAGGTTTCCTCTGCCCACTCTGCAGTATGTGTGAAGCTGATTTAATTTAATTAGATTTTTAATAAAATGCGGGCGAAGACGCGGCTGCGTCGCTAATAAGATATAATGTCAATTAAATGTATCTATGGAAAGCAGTGAAGCGTGGGACAATGTTTCACTAACGCTGCCTTCACGCCAATTTACACATCAAACCGAGTTGTAATGGAATTCACATTGTTTCACCGAAGGAATATGTGTTAAGCTGCGATTCTCAATTATCGCACAATTTTCAAGAAGATGCGCGGTACTACGAGAGCGGGGAAATAAAAGTAATTAGAATATAATCCTTCCGCCGAATGGATATCGAACACCCAATAATCAAGTTTACTATCAGACGCTATCCACTGCGCCACTATGACCTCAAACGAATAATAAAACATTCTAATCAATATAAAATTGACCCCTGTGGTGATTTCATCATGGCAACAGTTATACAACTTACGTTACGTTGATAAGAAATTCTTATCATTATTAATATAAATCGACCAAGCAAATATTTAGCATAAAAGATTAAGATAATATTAATAATAGATGCCGGTCGTGGCGTAGGGGCACAAAGTGTGACTGTAAACTCGACTGGTTGTGGGTTCGATCCCCACTCGAGGAAATGAAATATTTACTTACATTTATATTTTCATTTCTGCGCACTGGTGTCGAGGCAAAACGAGGCGGTGAATTCCGCCACTCAACACGATATGTCTCCAGAACTCGGCGGAAATTAGGGGACGGCTTGTCTTAACACTAAGTTCCCTCTGCCTACCTCTAGTATGCGGGATACAGCGTGATGCTGATTAAATTATAACATTGACAATGATATCGAAGGATACCTATACTGGAGCTTTAACTACGGTTTTATTATTAAAAGTCTTTTTTTTTTTCATTTGTATTTTTTTGGTTAACCTGATCTCCTGAAGTTCCATATAAGACGTTCTTGATTTTTGATTTATATATTATGTGATCAAAATATGCTAATATTAAACCTAGCAACATGCTAATGCTAAGGCACTATTTATAGTTAAGCTAAATTATTATAATATAATTTTATCGTAAACAGTAGTGGTAGTGTAATTCTATTTATTATGAGTTATCTTTAGTATTGTTTAAAATTATCACAAGCAAGAGTCACAAGTTCAATCACGAAAATGTAAATTTATATGGCAAATAAATAAAATATTATTTTAACTACTGATTAAATATATTCACAAAAACTTAAGAAAAAAATGCTGTTCCACTAGAGTAAAGAAAATATTGGTAGGTACGTTTGTTTCTAACTGGGAATGATGATGATACTTTATAAATATATTTTTTAACTATTTTGGTACTTATTATCAAACGAAGTTTTTGGAAGACGTTACTGGCGAAGTAGAACGTCTAATTGTAATAACTTTACTTGATGCATACGGGTACAGATAAAATCTAAATAAAATTAAAAACATACCGTTTACTATTGTATCGTCCGTCAAAGCCCACAACGACGCCATTTTGAAGTTGCTGCTGATTGCACACTTTTTTTACATAGGAACACAAACCCTGAAATGTGTAAAAAAATCTTCTATAGAGTTATAATATTTATTGTATTAAGTATACATAGGAAAATAATATTAAATACATTTAGTCTTACTAATAGTAGTATTAGTGAATCACAAAGGTGGACTTAAGTATGTGTAGAAGAGATTTCTTCCAGCCAACTGGTGGAAGTGGATAAGTGACGCGTAGCGCACAGCACAGTACAATTAAGTTATTACTTAAAACATTAGAGTTAAATAATTAATCAATCAATCAAACAAACAAACAAAATAAAATACACCTATAATATTAATAATATATAATTTTAAGCTTAAGCATACATACTATATAACTTAGTCGTACATAATTAGGTATGTGAGTTTTATAATTAACATGTAGATACTCCCATGTAGCCGTGCCCACCCAGGATTATCTTGTGCCTAGACAAGAAACTTTATTAAAAAAAAACATTCCGCCTAACTTTAACAATATTTGCTCGTATCAGAATCCAACATTGCGTCCGTAATATAATCTCTCACTGAATTCTAAAGAGAGGAGTGTCGGAGACGAAGAGAACTTTCTTTCTATCGTCTCATCTTTATTAGAAATTAAAGTAGGCCATTTTATACAACTCAATACTAACTTGAGCAGTTTGCAATACAACCACGTCGTTCATGCACATATATCCGGCGCCCATACGGCCGCGCAGACCTGCTGTGCCGAATTTCTGACGATGTAACATTGTCTTCTTCAATTTCTCCCATTTTGATTGTTTTATGTCCTCTAGCACTTCTTGGCGTGTTTCTGGATTCTACATTATATTTGAAATAAACTTAGATTAAATTAGAATAAAATTATAATAATCGATTTGAAAACTACCCATACTTGTGTGTGTGTGTGTGAACATAAACAAAAACTTTACTTAAACTAAAGAACAATTAACGAAATTATAAATATTTATATAGCTATGAACTATTTAAATTAGAACACCAAAAATTAATGAGCCAATTGCCATAACTTTTATACCAACCACCACCATAAACCACCTTTGAAATATGATCATTTGTATGATATGACAAAAGAATTATAATAAAAATCCCTTTACAGTCAAATTAAGAGAACCTCTGTCTTAATAAAATTGGTTAAAAGGTAATTACATACAGATTAAAATTTATAAAAATTTCAATTAATGAATATTACATTGTGTATGTATATTATGTATTAAAGCCATCATGGATCATCATCATCAGACAAAGTTTAATTGTAAACAGATGTTTATATGTTCAACTCCTACTAGAAGGAATCATTATTTCATTATCAGCTTCACTCTTATATTCAGCTTCAAAGTTTCACACTGTATCCCGCACACAGCAGGGTAGGTAGAGGAAACCTAGTGTTGAACCTATTTCATTATCAATCATGATTATTTTCATTTCTGAGTGATGAAATAAAGCATGATATCAAGTTCTGCCACTCAACAAAGAATGACTCCAAAATTTCTTAGCTTTCTTTGCCTAACATGCTATATGGGGATTACCATGGGAAACTGAAGTAAATAAACATGTAAGTTGACTTTAAGTATTAGAGCCAATTCAAAATATCAATACTTAGTACAGTGAGTAAATATAAATATTGTACATATCAAAGTCCTTCATTATATTTGCTTATATGTATGTACTTGAGTGCTTTAATTAGAGACATTTTGTGTTGAGTGGGAGAAATTCAAACAGCACTTCATGGTAAAAACCAAAATTGAGTATAAAAAATAATTCATCTCCCTGAGTCAATTGAACCCACTACCACCTAGATAGTAATATACTATACTACAATGATCTAATAACAATGACTGATACAATATTTTTATGGTAATGTAATTTGAATTTGAGTTAGAGTTAGACAATAATGAGTATCATGCATTCATTTATAAATCAATCAACTTCATTGATACGACCTTCATGCTCACTGCAGAGCAACCTTGGTACTCATTTCTTTAAAACTTTACTAGATTTATCACAATTTTATGTATTAATATACTAAAAATATAAATTGAAGGAACTTTTCAAGTGAGGTCTATTAATCAAAAGTTAATACATTTTAATATATTTCATTAACTTAATGAATTTATTATATTTATTTTATGTATAAATGTTTTGGTTAGTCGTTTAATATTTATTTTTCTATAAAATTTTAACAATTGATTCACTGATTTTATGTTGTTCTTGTATCAAAAATACATAAAACATAGTTCTCAGTAACATAGAAGTGATAATATATTTAATTATTTACATAATATATAAGTACTTTTAAAATCTATGTATATTACTCGCCTTATCATGTTTGAGCCATCCATTAACAGCCGTATCTAATTTAGAATCACCGCTATCACACAATACCATTTTTCTAAGCTTTAATTTTAACCGTTTAGTGATAAATTAAGGATCTTTTAAAACTATATTTGCGAAATATAAATAATAGAAAGTTTAGTTTTCTTTTAGTCGAGTGTCAAATATTAAATTTATAATCGTCACTTAAATAAAATGAACCGCTTTAACTTGTTCCTACTTGATTTTTAAAGTCAATGAAATATGAATATATCGCAAGCTTGGCGAATTTCGTTTCTATACACAAAACATTTAAACTTTTTAAAGAATTTTAAGCTTTATAATCATTAGAATAAGTTTTAAAATCCATGAGTTATTACAAAAAAATATATTGCTAATAGAGAGCTGTCAAGTTTTAATGACTTTGACATTGAGTGCGGACGAATACTTGTACCAGAATATTCTATAAATAATCATAAAAAAATATTTAAGTAACATATTACATATACTAAAAAAATATTTTACATATATCTCTACATCTATTATCTACATACTACATACATTAAATAAACTAAATTCCGCCACATTTTGTGCACCGTGGGTGAAGCCTGGCCTCTGACAAAATTATGCTTTCAAAATTAAAAAAATAAAAATGAAATCAAATACTTGTCAATTTTATCTATACAAAAAATCAACAAACTGTTACAACAGTTTTAACGAACACTTGTTTCAAATGTACACCAACTGAATGATGTGAAATACTATGCACGTTGCGATGGGCCCATGGTCTACTTGAAGACTTCGATCACCCAGTAGGTATTTGGATCTCGTGAAACGAAAATATGCCTGATAATTATTTACGGCAATTACTTAACATTTTGCCTTTTTTGTTAAATTTGAAGCGACAGGGTTAAAGCTGTATCGAGTTCATTTTTAAATCAAGAATCAAATTTATTAATTATGTGAGGCGTAGGCCCCACGTAGGAAAACACTACTCTAAATTGCACCCAATTATTGTTATATCATAGTAAGCAAGTATGGAAGCGGTTTTCCGCGGGGGATGAAGTCCGCTCAGACAGGGGAAGGGAAGACGGCTGTAACATTTTACCTACAAATTGGTCAGATAGGAATTGACGGCAATATGAATATCGGAAGCTTGTCGAATTTCGTTTTTATACACAAAACATTTAAACTTTTTAAAAGATCTTAAGCTTTATAATTACTAAATTAAGTTTTAAAATACCATAAGTTTTCACAAAAAAATAAACGCCCGATTGAGAGTTGTCAAATTTTAATGACTGACATTGTACCAGATTATTGTATAGCTACTCATAAAAATAAATAAAAAACATATGTATAAACAATATTTTATAAATTTTGCTTTATTGTAAGTAAATATGACTTAAAATAATAAAGTACTATTTGAATATATTTATATACAGTTACATTATGACAAAATATTATGAAGATATTGCTATCATTAACATTAAGGCGTAAGACGATTACCGTTCACTGCTACTAGTCATTAAATATTTACAGTGTAGCGTAGCACCGCTTATTTATACAAACAGTAGGCGCTTATTACCCTTACGAATTATCCAATTACGAATTTAGTTTAATGAAAACCTCATTTAACATTTGAAAACTATATTTAGAGTTTGGCAATTTTTTTGGTGTTAGGTTACTTAGATAGAAAAAAAAATTGATAACTAAAGTAAAAGTAAAGGTTTTACTTTTATGATGAAAACTTAAAATTTTGATCATAGTCGACATTTTTATTGTACTGTAAACAACAACTGTACAACGCAGATAAGAAGAAAATTACAATAACCATGAATAATTTACATAGTTTATAAATATTAACCTACATACTTTATATAGGGCTTACAATAAGCAATTAATAAATATAGGTGAAAAAGAATATCTACAAATAGAAATAACAAATTTTTAATTGCATCTCCGGAAAGAAATCTACTGTTTAAAATATTAAGTTAATGTGGTAGCTCGTCATGGTGCAATAGGTTAGCGTTGTGGATGCGATTCATTCAAACTGTAACTGTAAACGCGTCTCGTTGTGGGTTCAATCTCCATTCGAGTTAATGAAATATTCTATATAAAGTTTATATTTTCATTTTTTCAGTGTAGAGACAAAGCGCGGCATTGAGTTCCGCTCAATATACAATGCCTTAAGAATTCGGAGGAACATGCAGAACGGAGTGTCTTAAAACCTATGTCCTTTCTGCCTATAATTCTGTGCAGAATGCAGCGTGAAGCTGATTCAAGCAAAAAAATATTTCCTGCACACACTGCTGCACACTAGGTTTTCTCAATATACCCTGCTATCTGTAGAATATAGGGTGAAGCTAAAAAATCTTATGATCAATTGTTCAGCAAAGGCGTCAAGTATTGGTAAATAAGTAGATACTAGTGTCCAAGTTGCAAAAAGGAATTGAACTCTGATATTATTCGTCATGTAAACAATGTTATGATTCATGATAACCTGCGGTCTGCTAGAGGCGGGGCTTTACCGCCTTATTTAGCCGCAACGGCCATTCTATTGTTCTGAATATTTGCATTTATCTTCCTCGAATACATTTGTACGAGTACAAAGCTATTGATATAAAAAATGTTATTATAATTTCCTTTAGCTTCGTCCTGTTTTATACATTATCAACAGGGTAGGCAATAAAATCTTATTTTAAAACAATTCAACAATTCGAAGCCAGTCGTGGCGCAGGGGCCAAAGGGTGACTGTAAAATCGACTGGTTGTTGGTTCGATCCCCACTCCAGGAAATGAAATATTTCCATTTGTATTTTTATTTCTCCGTTCTGGTGTCGAGTCAAAAGCGCGGCGTTGAGTTCCGCTACTCATTACACAATGCCTTCAGAACTCGGCGGAAAGTGGGGAACGGTGTGTCTTAACACTAGGCTCTCTTTGCCTACTCTGATGTATGCGGGATACAGCGTGAAGCTGATTCGATTTTTTTAAAACAATTCAAATTCAATGCGTGACGAGTAGTGAAACTTAATGCTACGCTTCGTCTTGTCAGATCGGGGAAATGAAAATAATTTATTGACATGAATGGGTATCAAATCCACAACCTTAGCAATTAAATTTAGATTTTTTCCCACTCCGCCACGACCGTCCTATAGTAAATATAACAAAAATGTGGTATACTTATTTTTATAATTCCTGTTCGAATAGCGAGTGAAACGATGTACATAATCTTATCATTTCAATATTTCAGTAGTGGTTTCTTTGTATTTTTTTAAAATCAGTCTTTTTTTATTTAAACAAATTATTTTAGTCCCTTTATGATATGGAGGAGTATGAAATTAGGCCCACACATAGTTTATACGTAGTAGAAGTGTAGAACGTAATATTTTTCAATGACAATACTTATTAAGTAAATAAAAACAATAAATAAATAAACAAATATTACATAAAACATTACACACACTTTATGTTTCTAAGATGGCACTGATGTTGCTATGGCAACGCCATCGCCATATTATACGCATCAATTGGTTCTCTATTAAAAATAAATTGAACACTCCGTTCCCCAATTTTAGCAGAATTGACGAGACATTGTCGGTTGAGTGGCGGAACACAACGCCGAAAACAAAATTAATCCATTGAAAATATTATATTAAAGCTTCAATTTCTACATTTAATAAGCAAAAATAAAGTAAAGAATCGAAAAAAAAACCCTCATAATTGTATGGTGATTTGTTGGAATGCATTGTGCATTAAGTGTCCTTAAGCCAGTAAAGTAATAAGTTTAAATTTGCTAAAACTTTATGTTGGTGAAGCCGAAGAAAACGAAACTTTACTTATCTGTTATGACAACTATCCTCTTTATTTCTACTGTAGTGTTTTGTTTATATTTATCTTAGTTTTTTTCTGCACATTGACCCATACAGATACTTTGTTTTTGTTATATTTTCTTTAAACACTCTAAAGAGGCCAATGTTTCACATTGGCTTACTCCCACGAACCGATTTAGGTGGCCTTCAAAAAGAGAGGTCATCTTCACTTCAAAACTCTGCAACGCTCCTGCAGCTCCTCTGGGTTGTGACACGGGGTCGTGGGCGGCGGTGATCACCTATCATCCGCTGAACTTGTTTGCCTTGTATTTGTCTATAAAAAAGGGAAACTATCGCGCGCTAGTATAACTGAATAACTGGATAAGAACCTTTTTTTTCGGGGGGAAATCCTCATGGACTGCCTCCGCCTGGGGAAAGACAGAGGGGCGTGCCGGACTCTTACCGGCTAAAACCACCCCGGTGTCTCCTCGCACGTAAGCGCGG
>DVQM01000958.1:0-13756 GCA_018231645.1 Heliconius ricini
TACCCTGCTGTGTGCGGGATATAGCGTGAAGCTAATTTAATTTTTATTTAATTTATAACTCGTCTTAGCCAATAAATTTAAAAAAGGCAATCCTAAAACAGTATGGTTTGGCATATGTACTAGTATTTCATCCAGCATACTGCAAACAATTATAAATGCATTAAGGAAAAAAAAACCATTGTTGTATTAAATTTATTTAAAAATTGTACTTTATTGATTTTATAAACTGATACATATGTGATATTAATATTTATTATTTTATACTACACACGGTTGAAACTATTGTTTATTTAATCTGTTATGAAATTATTAAAAAATATATTTATATTATATAAAGTGAAGAGTATAAATAAAATTAAATTAGATGTCAATTTAACAGCGCTTAAGAGCGCTCACAAAATCTCAATTAAAATTATTACTTATTAAAACAAATATGAATATAAATAATGAACTAAATTCATTACATTTTCAGAATTAGGCGACTTGACAAAATGAAAATGTGAGGAAATAAATGGCACTAAGTTAAACTATCTAACTACTGTTTGAATCTATTTTTTTTACTTATTTTTTGTTAATAACATTAAAAAATAATTTCCCACAACTCTTCTAATAACTAATTAGGTACATAATATTAGTTAAAAATGAAACATAATTCTAATTTAAAAGCAAATTAAATATTTCCTATGCAACTAACATTTTGTATTATAACTTAAAATAGCGTTCAAAGATATAAATTTACGGCTTACTCAGCTTTGAACAGGGCAGTAAAGGAGCAACGAAACGATGACAAAAATGATGATGGAATTATGGAGAAAAATTTAAATATGGCCCAAAAATACAGATATGAAGCGGTCATGACATCAACCATGAGGACAACGCGATGCCACGTCTCAATTATCCTCAATGTAAAAAAAAAAATTCAATAAGAAAGAGAAAGCTAATAGTGTCAAGACCCTTGGTTCTTCGTTTTGAGCACAAAGGCGAGACACTGCTTATTAAGAGCAACCCAATACCCCGTTAAAATAAATGAAATAAATAAAAATCCTTAAGTATTAATTTATATCTTTGAGTGTTAGAACTGAAAAATTAGAAATGACTATTTTTGATGACAATAATGATGGGCAGTGCAATATGTACATACACATTTCATACAAAACTATATATGTAATAGAATTTAAATATACCGTAGGGATATAGGGAACATTGAATTGAAAGTCAATTCATTTTAGTACGCATAAGGATGTATGGAAATGAATCATGAGGTAAAATACCATATACCTATATAACAATTAGGTACTTAAATGGCAATAAATGAATAAGGAATGATATACATAAGTAAAATAGTAAACAATCTTAATATTTTGAACAATAACAATAGATTGCTTCTTTTATTTTGGTTTTTTTTCCTAATTTATTATATTTCAATAACAATTGGGCATAATCATTAATACTCCTTTGTTCTTTCCACTGTTCGCCCGAATTCGAGATACTGCGTGGCGTTAGGTGGCGCAACTCAACACCGCGTTTAGAAAGGAAAAGACTTCAAATAAAATCATTATTCTAACTGGAGATTGAACCAACAACCATCGGGCATACACTCATATCCTTTCCCAGTGTCACAAGCAAAACATGCACACAATGAATCTTATCTTTATTTAGAGTTGTGGGTGAGGGAGCTTAAATGTCTAGAATACGACATAAATGCTACCTTAGGAGTAATTTTTTATACCTAAATAAACTAAATGAAAATTAAAATTAGTATGTTAACATTAACATACGAAACAAAATTTTACAGGTTAAAACACACATTTAGTTAGAAACAATTTGTACTAAATTAATTTGTACTATTCTATAGTTTCACTAATTAAATATCGACTTTTAGACTAAATAAGACTTAAAAACACATGTTGTTTTACTAATGGCATCGTTAAGTAAAACATTTACACATATTTAAATTTTTTATAAAAAAGTGAACGTAGCAGAGAGTAGGGCTAACATCCTTTAAGTGTCGCCCAAGCAAAATTTTCTTCTTCAACTACATAGATTTTTTATATCATTATAAATTAGTTTCACGCTGTATCCCACATATAGACTGCTGTAGTATAAGCTGATGAAACTAAATCATTCGAATGAGAATTAAACCAGCAACCGTCATTTTTACAGTCAGACACTATAGCACACACCTCAGACACATTGCACCACGACGGTCTCAATGGCCTCAAACTTTTGTAGTTAGCAATACTGCTATGTTAACATTTTGTGTCATATAATACATTCAAAATATTCTATTTTTAAAAAAATCTAACATTTACAGTTTATTTTACGTATTCTACATAGAGCTTTTACTTGTATTATATTGTATGAGTACTAATCGTCAACTTCACTTTTTTATACTTTAATCAAAAATTTTAAATATAAAAATAATATATTGATAGAAATCAATATTTTTTGTTTTTAGCAATACTGCCAATCTATGTTTAAATTTATGCAATTTTACAAGATATCTTCCATTTCTACAAAAAACACCGTTTAAGGCATTTTAAGTATTTTTTTGCATAGAACTTTCAGTTGTAGCGTTTGAGTAGTTATCATCCACTTGTAGTACTATCTGCGTGTATCCGGATGGTTCTTTCAAGCTTTTGTTGTATTTAATGTTTTTGGCCCATGCCCTGCATCTGATTATTATTTGAGTATTGGCTGAAATAAATTAAAAAGCAAAATAAATTCTTCGCACATCTCAGGAATAGGTAGGAACCATTTAGAGAAATATCACTTCGTGTTTTGTTGTGGAACTCATATTATAAAAAAAAAACGATATATAAATTTTAATGAAATTATTTCCTACTAAAAGGAAATAATTTAATTGAAGTTTATTCATTTTAATAAATAAAATAAAATCTATTTGCAAAGTAACTTTTTTTTAGCTTTATGATGTGATCTAAACATAGCAGAGCAAGCAGAGAGCACCTGAGGTTCTAATGATAAAACACTCTGTTTCCATTACCACACTTTAGTTCTACATTTTCCTTCGAATTTTGGAGGCTAACTTAACGAGCTTAACGAGCTCTTCTCATTACCAGAGCGAAAATATGAAAATATTAAATATTTCATTTTCTCGATAGTGGAATCGAACCCACAACCTGTCGCTAAATTAACAAAACTACCAAAAATAAGTTTTTAAACGTAGTAAAAATAACTTTTTGTTGCATAATTATTATTCTTGTATCCTATTACTTTTCATCAGAAAAAAAGATAGACACACGATATAATACTAACGTATTGGAGTTAGCTTAACGGCTACTATGGGACTTATATAACCCACGCTGTTCAGGAACGGATAGAACCGCCCCGGCAGTCCCATGCCCCACGGATATTCTATCTTCGTGTTATTTGTATGTTCCTCCCAACACGATATCCATACTTGTTGACGCTGAAAGAAAAAAAAATTGCTTAGGGGACAGAAACAATCTAATATATAGGACCCTGCACATTTCTACGTTCTCTACGTCGCGCTTTTTCGATCGAGAAAACTACAATAATAATTTTATAAATATCCATTACTCCAAATGATAAATGAACGATCTCTGATTGACAATTCCTAGCCTATCTATTTTATAATTATTATGTTTTTTTTAGATTGGACAAAGATAACAAGGACAAGAACAAATATCCCGCTAAATGCGGGATACAGCGGGAAGTGAAACTTATACTATACCTCGATGGCATCTAGATCCAACTCAAGAGTTATTAAATTAAATTACTTACTTCAACTTGCGGGCGATTTGAAATGAAGTCCACCAAGTCACCTTGCATGTCTTCCATTTCTGGCTTTAGATAGAAGTCCGGTTTCCATCCATAGATCTGTTAAAATTATAATAACATTAATATTTAGGCAGAATTTGCAATTTAGTGAATTGATAAGGGAATAGATCCAAAGCATATCTATCTTTAGTGTGAGACAAAACTTTGAACAAAATAAGAAATACCTTATTTAATTTTATGAAGAAGCACGGAGTGTAGGGATATCCGAAGTCGTCTTCTTCCGTGCACTCTGTTTTCGATGCGTACCATGATTCATTTTTATAATCTGTGAATGTCACTTTTACAATTAAATACTTAGAGTATTATTTAGATATTATTAACTAAATGTGAATATTACGTATATTATAAAATATTATCATTAGGCCAGCCGTGGCGCAGAGGCACCAGACGTGACTGTAAGCGCTATGCGATGATTGCAGGGTCGGTCCCCACTCGAAAAATGAAATATTTATTTAAATTATATTTCAATTTTTTCGTTATGGTGCCGAGGCAAAGCGTGGCGTTAAGTTCCGCCACTCAACACGCAATGCCTTTAAAATTCGGCGCAAAGTAGCTCGGCGCAACTTTAAATAATGGTTGAAGTATACACACCCTTAATAAATTCTCGTAATTCCTCGATGTAATGAGTAGAGTTGTCAACGTTGTATTGTACACTACTGTACTGCGGTCGACACGCTACACCAGGGTTAGCACCTGAAATTACAAAATTTAAATAAAATAATAATATGAGTCCGTCATGGTGCAGTGATTTTAATTTTAGAAAATATATATTTTTTTAATACAAGTTCCCTAGTAACAAGCCGCGGCGTAGAGCTCAGGAGCGCGAAACGTCTTGAAAATTGTGTGGTGCGTGAGCACATATAGCGTAAACGTACACGTCAATCTCCTTTTGAAATCAATTAGTACATAATATGAATTGAGGCCAACATAGTTTATTATAATAATTAAAACCAGTTGTGGCCCAGGGGCACAAGCGTGCGACTGTAAAAAACAGGTTGTGGGCTCTTTGAGGATATGAAATATTTAATAAGCGGAGAACGGAAGTGTCTTATTGGAAAGTGTCTTAATACTCGATTACCAAGTTCCCTCTACCTCTCTTGTGGGCGAGGTAAAACGTGAGGCAAAAATAACTTAACAAAATAAATAATTAAAAGCTTTTATTAATTTGAGGTCGTGGCGCATTGACACGAAGTGTGACTGTAAAACCGACTGGTTATGGGTTCAACCTCCACTCGAGGAGATGAAATATTTACTTAAATTTATTTATATTTCCATTTCTTCGCTCTGGTGTCGAGGCTAAGCGCGGCGTTGAGTTCTGCCACCCAACACGCAATGCCTCCAGGTTCACTCTGCCTACCGTGCTGTGTGCAGGATACAGCGTGAAGCTGATTTTATTAGTTTCATCAACTAAAATGAACGTAACATAATGATTATCGTGGTTAAGTACCCGTCAGTAAAGTTAGCACAGTGAGAACGACAATTAGAATTACCGTTTGTAATTGCCCACTTCCCATTAGCGAGTGACGGACACACACACACACACACCCGTGTGTTACACAATTATTATTTTTTTTACATTATTTACACAATTTTTTATGTCTTTACTTTATACCTAATTAACTTAATTCTAGTACAGTTTTTACGATACCTCGTTTACTTTGCAGTTGTCATTTTTTTTGTATGCTTATATATTGATTATATATTGATTGTGGCTTTAATAATTATATATTTAAAAGATCGTTGAGGGTAGCAAATGTGCGACTGTAATGTGCGGGATACATTTAGCTAGCTAGTGTTCGTCTGTTGTTGTAGAAAGTAACCTAAATATATATTCAAGCAGCAGAAATATATCAATTGTGATTTTTTTTTACAATTCCCGAGTCTTTACGTTCGGAACTCCAAATATCATCCGAATATAAATCAATCTTGAAATAAAATACCATTTTCTAGATCTTACCAATTAAAGACTTCTCCATCGTATACAGAGGCTTATTGTCTTCCAGCACAGAGAAGAGACCTGCCATGCACGTGGCGAACAGCATTGCCAGCAATGCGTAGAAGATTAGGTAAAACATTATAACTATTCCTGAAATTATATGGAAAACATGTGAGATAAAATTTTTGCACTGTAAAAAAAGTTTTCACGCCAGTCTTGGCAAAGTGCGACTGTAAACACGAGAGGTTTTGGATTCGATTCCCACTTGAAGAAAAGTAAAATTTAAGTTAAATTTTTTATTTCCTCACTATGATAACAAGGCAATGCTTTCAGAATTCGGCTATAAGTGGAGAGCGGAAGTGTCTTAATGGGAATAGTGTGTCTGAACACCAGGTTCTCAGGTGCCCTCTGCCAACCATGCAGGATGCTATATGCAGGATAAAGAAAAATGATTTGACCCCATCGTGGCGTTATCTCATTTGACTGTTAGCCGCGATAATTGTAAGCTGTGCTGACTGGAAAAATTATTATAATTTTTCCGCCCTTATACTTTGTGGCTTTGAATTACTCTGGGCGGAAAGTGGTGCTACACCTGCACCTGCTACATAAGGAATACATCTTGGAGGTTAAAAACCAACCAATAAGTAAAAAATAAGTTAAGTTTGAAATCCAGTTCCACTCAACATGCAATGTCATAAAAAATGAGCGAAAGTGAGGAGTGCCCTAACACTAACTTCTCCCTCTATACCCTGCTACTGATACAATGTTTAAAAGCGATTAATTTTTAACAAAGAAAAACCGACTTCAAGCAACAAACTAATAATTTAATTAAACAAAAAAATTATTAAAGAAAATTTTTATCATTTAATTGTTATATGTAAAACTTCAATCTTAAATATTTTTGTGCAAACTAACATTTTGGTACATTAACAAGATCATAGATAAAAAATATTCGGGCGAATAAGGAACCTCTTTTTTAAAGTCAGTCGAAAATTAGAACATTCTCTTTTTGAAGTTGGTTTAAAAGAAATGCAATGATGAGGAATCTCACTTCTGACGAAAAATAGTAAACTGTGAATTGTGAATTTTAACAATGTTTTTTATTGTAACTGTTACAGTATAATTATATTTTTAACCAAACAATACCAACTTCTTCAATTTAGGCCGGATCCCATAATCAAAACCAAACTTTCACCAAACTACCCTTAAAATGTATCATTTATTTTTACCTGAACCCCCAATAAAGGTTAACGTAATTTAATCTATATACAAGTATGGATGTTTGGTACATATTAGTACATATGACTTAAAAGCGGTTATCAGGAGCTTTTGTTTTCTTTGTCAATACTAAAAACCTAGAACCTAGACTAGGATAACGATATGTGAAATGAAAAGAAATTAAAAACTGTACAATTTAAAGGGATTCCCGTGTTAATTCTAATAAATTTAATGATGCACCTGTGTTTTGTTTATTTTTATGTTTCTCTGTTCCTGAGGTTAAAATGAACCTGGTCTATTGGTAGGCTTGCGTGGACCTCTACGTGTTGGAGTTTAGTGCAGGACATTATTCTAAGAAAATACATTGTACATATTTAATGAAGGCAAATTATTTTAGACAGCACTTACCGAGTGTTACGAAGCACAGTTTTCGTAACAAATGTTACTGTTTACATATTGTTACTATTTTAGTGAAGTAGTGGTATACATCATTGAACGTATTTTCTTTGTAGGTGAGGAAACTAAATATATTTATTGTTAACTAAATTATAAACCTAACATTTAGATGCTTATTATTCGACCGATTCGTTTGAAAGCAAACGGACGCTTTTAACAACGTATCTAACTAGTGACATCGTTATATTAGTATGCTTTTGTTAGCTCCGCACTATATCCCGCACGTAGCGGAGTGGGTGGAGGGAACTTAGAAATCTAGTGTTAAACTCCGTTTTCTATTAGGACACCATTTTTAGTGCACTATTCTTCATCTATTATATTATATTATAATTATAATATTATAAAGAGGTAATATTTTGAGTTTTTTATATAGATACTATAAACACCGGTGTTATGGACATATGTAATTTATTATTGTTATAAGCATTTGGACAAGTGATACAATATGCGGTTGACCGACTCCGAACTTGACAGCGCGTGTACTAAGTTGATAAGACAGCGGTGAAGGTGTCTCAAACTCAACAGAGACTACCCATGGATTAATATAAAATAATATTTCATTTCTTTTAGCCTCTAGCTGCATCCCTCATATGACAGAGAAAAAGTTAAAAACGATAAAAATGTGTTAAGAGTCAAGAAACCCCGCTGGCCATGCACCGCCCAATTTTGAGAGATTGCGTGTTGGGTAGGGGAACTCAACGTCACGCTTTAAAGTAATTTGCTAACAGACAAAATATGTGAAAAGAACATAATTTTACACTAAAGGATATTAGTTAAGCAGCACCAAAATTTAATATTATATTGAATACTAAACTACTTTTGGCAGTCTGTAATTCTTTGAATTAAAGAATTAAATCAGCTTCACGCTGCATCCCGCATACGATAGGGTAGGCAGAGCGAATCTAGTCTTCACTGCGTGTTGAATGGCGGAACTCAACGCTGCGCTTTGCCTCGACACCAAAGCGAAGAAATGAAAATATGAATGTAATCAAATATTTCATTTTCTCGAGTGGGGATAGAACCCTCAATCAGTTAATTTTACAGTCCCACTTTGTGTCACTGCGCAAAGAATGGCCTCACATGGCTAAAAAAGTCACTTATCATTTAATAGATTTTAATCATATTTGCCACGAAAAAAATAAAAAACAGCCATTAAATTAAAAACAGCCAGCCAAAAAACACCTTGGATTTTTCCCCCGAGTAAAAGAAGTTCAATCATTTCAAGCCCTTTTTTTTCAGCTTATTTTAAAGAATTTTATGATGAATCTAAATCAACATATTTTTCAAATAGTAGTAATCAAGATATTACAAACAGAGAAAGCAAGGTACAACAGTACCTCGTGGCAACGAAAACAATTTCATGTAATATAACGTGTAAATTTATTATATCCTTGTATAAGAAATAAACACACCATAGTCACTAAATGCTGCAAAGACCTTGTCTACTGAACTTACTTACTTTTTCATTTTTATACATTCACAAAAAAAAAGCCAGTCGTGGCGCAGCGGCACGAAGTGTGACTGTAAAACCGATTGGTTGTGGAATCCACCCTTACTCGAGGAGATAAAATATTTGCTTAAATTTATGTTTCGATTTCTTCGCTCTGGTGTCGAGGCTAAGCGCGGCGTTGAGTACTGCCACTCAACACTCAACACGCAATGCCTCCAGAATCCGGCTGATAGTGGAGAACGGAGTGTCTTAACACTAGTTTCCCTCTGCCTACCCTGCTGTGTGCGGGATACAGCGTGAAGCAAAAATCAACAAAAAAGGAAAACAGGGCGATGCGGTTATCCGTAACCAACAGACATACACTTTATTACGAAAGCGATTTATAGAGTTTCGTGACGTCAGACAGTAAAGACGCAAATAGATCGCCCATCCTTAGTATATACGTATGTATGTATGGCGTGAACGTCGACCTGACAACAATTTGTATGAAAATTTAAGATTTTTTCTAATATTATTAGATTGTGGATGTTATGATTTTCCTTTTACATAAATTTTATTTTTCAATTTTAGTTGTAACAGTGCAAACATACGGCACGAAGTGTCTTATCGGTCAATTATTTTTGAAGGCTATATAATAAGAACACTACTTTGTCAGTCACTAGTTTGCCTTTGAGGCCAGTCGTGGTGCAGGTTTTTTATGGGTTAAGAAATTAAACATTTACTCGAAGAAATTTTTTATTTTTTTTTTTAATTTATATTAGCATTTCTTCGCTGAAAAACCTGAAACAATCGTTTATATATAATAGGCTGAATGATTGAATATTTGACATTTATTTTAAATGTACACATTTCTGTTTCATTTATATATTATGATTTTGATTTTTATCTATTTTTTTCATTTAAGAACGTTCAGCTGTAAAATATACCTACCTTTATATTTATTATTCAATGAAAACCTTGAATTTATTTATTGTACTTAACAGAATAAAGCGGACTGGTTACGACCTTGGTCACAAAAGCATGGGGGCTCATGGGAATGTTATAGAAATATTTCAATGGGGCCTAAAACCCCATCTTTGATCTGAATGCCTTTTGTACTGTACACGTGTATAGTGTATACAAAACGTTAGTAGAACGCCCTTGGTTAAAATTAACTGGAGTTTAAATAATAAGATGACGGTTTTTTAAAATTAATAACAAATATCGTGTGCTCTTGATACAGTAGGAAAGAGTAGAAGTGGTAGAGGAATATCTGTCTCTAAATATAAATGACTTACTAGAAAACAAAAAGGAGGACGTTTTGAATTCTATTGGACTTTTTCTTTATTGCTGAATAATTATAAATGGATTTTGGTGATTAATTGAGATGTTAACGAATTCAAAATAGAAAATACCAAATAACCATAGCCCGCAAGGCGTAAGCTGAGCTTTGTATTTGTGTGCGTTACTACCAAAATCTTTAAAAATAACACTTATCATTAATAATAAAATAAAACATAATATATCAATTTTTGTATCATTGTGTTTAAAATTAATTGTTCCGTTATATCTATTCTTCTATTGTATTAGTACTGTACTTCTATTGCATTGTACATAAATTGTAATATTTGATTAAATA
This sequence comes from Heliconius ricini, assembly GCA_018231645.1. Lineage (NCBI taxonomy): Eukaryota > Metazoa > Arthropoda > Insecta > Lepidoptera > Nymphalidae > Heliconius > Heliconius ricini. Next base: position 10,501 of record DVQM01000958.1, read on the forward strand.
ATTTATGAAGGGATGGGCCGCGCTTCATGCCGTCATCACACCTACACTATCTGTGTATACTCACACAAATGCAAAGATTAACTTATGACTTACAGAGTTGTAAGTATAAATGAATTTAGTAATATTTTCATTATCTATTTTTTTTATTTTCTTTACAATGAAATAATTATATTATTTATACTTTTTTATTTTTCAAATTGCTTTATTTTTTTACGTTCCTTCATCATAATTCTTATATTATAAAATTAATATTTATGTATGAGGCCAGTCTTGGCGCAAGGGCACAAAGTGTGACTGTAAAATCAACTGTGGGCTCAATCTTCACTCAAGGAAATGAAATGAAATATTTATTTTCATTTATATTTTCATTCCTTCGTCGAGGCAATGCCTCCAGAACTAAACGGAAGTTGAATGAGGAACGGGAGTGTTTTAACACTAGGTTCCCTCTGACTACCTTGCTGCTATCGCGAGATACAGCGTGGAGCTAAAACAAGAATGTATTTAGTCAGACAAGTAATAAAATCATTGCTTTGTAGAAACATATTAAAATATATAATATAAAATCAATAGCATCATAAAATTGTATGTTAATTTTATGATTTAACTGTAAAATGACATTCATTTGACAAATACACTTGTATTTCTTAGAAATATGTAAATAATATTATCATTTTTGTTTTTTTTTATATCTTTTATGTACAGTATTGACGCTTCTGTCTTTTTTTGTATATAGAGATTATGTGTCGTATATGCAACTTATGCAAGTAACGCAAGTGAAATAAAAAATAATAAAAAGTCCATTGGTCATTTCGGGTAATAAAACGGTTTTTACCTAGTAATTGGTTTGTATTATTATTATTATTATTAGCTAAGGTCACTCTTTTGCCACATAGTATTTGTAATCGCGAGGTTAATGAACTTAGATTAAAAAATTAATGAACTTAGATCAAAAGTTCAATGTTGTAATATTATCTTCGAAATAAATGCGTACACTTTGGATTAAAATGTGAAGCTGTGGGTAGTGTTTGTATTTTTGTATATATAATGTCAATGAGTAATTTTCAGGTATGGTTAGGTTAAGCAAGGTGCGGCGTTCAGTTACGCCTATAAGTTTATGTGTCTTAAGAAGTGCAATATAGAGAATAGAGCGTACATACTCGAGTTTCAAAATTGACATGAATTACTATAATTTTACATTCTATCTTATATTCTAACATTTCCCAAAATAAGATATCTACAGAAATATATTAGTCGTATATCATAACGACCGTACAAAACAAAAGGTTTACGTTAATTCGTAAATCATTTCTTGATGTTTCTTCATAAGTAGATTTCAATGTTTTGTCATAATTAATTGAAGGTATACCTCATTAACCATTTATATGAGTTTATAGCTTCACGCTGTATCTCACTTGAAGCAGAATAGAGATGTCATAAAACTGCCTGCCTGCCGCCGCCTGCCGCCGCCTGCCGTAACGTGCGTTGTGAATTCGATCCCCACGTGAGAAAATGAAATATTTGTTTAAATTCATATTTCCATTTCTGCGCTCTGGTGACGACGAGTGCAGCGTTGATTTCCAACACTCGGCACACACTGCCTCCATAATGCGGCGGAAAGTGGGGCACAGAGTGTCTTAGCACTAGATACCCTGTTGTGTACGTTGTTGTTTTTTTTTTCAAATTGTTTTTTTTTTTTACTTAATATTATTATCGATTTCTTTTCATAAAGCGCGGCGAGAGAGTATAGTATTGCCACTCACCAAGCAATGTATAAAGAATGCGGCGGAGAATGGGAATGAGAATAGAATGTTAACATTGAGTTCCCTCGGCCTACCCTGCTATGCGGGAAAAAACATGAAACTAAAAAAAAAAATAATTTTTATATATACTATGGATTTTCTTTCCTTTCTACTACGTATCTACTGGTATTCGTTTTGTAAATAGAAGAATGAATAAAAAAATGAATGAGACATGTCGTGGCGCAAGAGCGCAGGGGCACAATGTATGACTGTAAACGCGACTGGTTGTGTATTCGATCCCAAATCTAGGATATGAAATATTTATTTAAATTTGTTAACATTTCTTCGCTCTAGTGTCGACGGAAAGCGCGGCGTTGAGTTCCACCACTCAGCAAGCAATGTCTACAGAATTCGGCGGAAAACGGGGAACGGAGTGTCCTATCACTAGATTCCCTCTTCTGCGGGATACAGCGTGAAACTGATAAAAAATAAATAAATGACACACTAGGTATAACTCGTAGGTATGGTTAAAATATTTGGGCCTTTAAGTAACGAATAAGGTCACGGCAAGGCAAGGTCGGGCAGGAGAGGGGGATACGAGTGATCATGATTTATGATTCTAAACTGTTTATTAGGTCTAGGGTTTTCTAGGCCAAAGTGTTACTAAATCCTGTGGTCACGTAGTTTGCTGTTACAGCTATATCCTTTTTGGCACTCCCCCTGCTAGTATGAGGGAAGGCGGATAGATATAAATGGTCACATCTACACATACATCGATATTTTATTATAATACTTGATCGCCTTGTTTGTTTTATTTTTGTTAGAAACGATGGTATAACGAAATAAAATTGAAAATGCACGGTGTGCGCATTTTAAAGTTACTAGATGTACGTATTGTAGGCATATATCACAACAACATGAATCTAAACGAAAATCTTGTTAATATATTTACTATGTTATACACTTGTCATTGCTTGATATTTATTTTAAATTAGATGCGGGTTCGAATGCTAAAAAAATAATGATTTAATATTTTCTGTTTTAGTTAATTTTAGCCTTAGTTTACTTTAGCTTCACACTGTATCTCGCATATAGCAAGAAAGGAGGAGAGATTCTAGTGTTCAGTCACTCCAATTTTCATTAGGTGTTATATATTTTTGTTAATATAGTAATAAAAATTTTCGCGCTGAAAGCACGAGATGAGCTAGGATAAAAAAGGATTTTAAAGTTATGTATATATGTTTATCTACATACGTACATAAACATCTGACACCAAAATATCTAGTATACTCATACGAGTATACTAGATATTTTGGTGTCAGATTGCGTTGTAGTTGTAAGATTTGTAATTTAATGACATATTTTTGTTTTGGAAAAATTCCGAGCATGACTACAACCTACACTATTGATTGCTTATTACCTGTAGAAAATAAAGTCAAAGTCAAAGTCAAAGTCAAAGTCAAAGTCAAAGTCAAAGTCAAATAATTTTATTCAAAATAAGAAGTTACATGCTTCAT
>DVQM01000959.1:0-13753 GCA_018231645.1 Heliconius ricini
TTCCATCATAAATCTTTTTTGCCATTCTTTCATCACTCATTCGTTCGACGTGCCCTAACCAGCCGAGTACGTTCTCCTTCTACTGCAAAGTGTTAAAAAAAATCTTAAATATACGCGATTAATCCGGTTAAATTAGTTTCATTTAAAAACTACAACAGTACTTTTATCAATATTTATTAAAATATCACAGTGTGTACTTAGGTACATTTTTTTTTCAAATACTGAAATTCTTAGAAAACATAACTTAGATTAAGTTAATGCTTATATAATAAGACAAAATATTTGTTAGATAAATTATAAACCAGTAATATTGCTATAAACAATAACAATACAGCTTTAATAAATAATCATGAATGCATCGACTTTGGTTACCGTAAAGATTGAGTCGACTTACAGTACCCGACAGATTCCATTTATGACCATCATAACGAAGAGTGCCTTCAAACATGCCATAACCTGGTATTGTTTTTATCATTACCATATATTCACGCCATTCAATTTTATCATCTTCAGGAGAACTCACTTCCAATTCTGTTATTTCGAGCAATTCAATTACTTTCAGTTGAGCACACTGTTTATATTTTATTAACAGCATATTTATGCTTTGCACCAATTTTTCAGCGATATGCAGTGATTTTTCATTTGTTACTGATAATGAGTGCCCTTTGTGACAACTACACCAATGGTCGTCAATGTGCGCTTGAGCGCACGTTCGATTTTTTGGTATAGGTAAAAACAGAGAGTACCCTTTGCTATCTAATGGGAACTCATTACTTCGTATATTAATCACGTCATTTTGAATTCTATTAAGATCTATTAAATCAAGCAAAGTATAGTGTAGATCATATGGTGTAGTCAAACGTTTACTATTTAATTGTAAATTATTGAATGCAACATCGTATTTTTCACGAAATTTCTTAGGAGTCAATATGTAAACAAATGGTAAACGTTCCTCCAATCTACCTTGATTAGTTGATCTGAGTTCACCCCACCTTATTCCATGGTCACTGACGAGTATTATAATTGTATCATCCAAATAACCGTTATTGTCTAAGTCGTTGAAAAAATCATTATAATAATTATCCATTACCATTGGGTAATTAGAAAAATCGTGACTCATCGTTACTTCCCAAAAAAATCCAAATATTTTTGAAGATTTCACTGCCGAAATAAGACTTTCTATATATTTTAATAGTACATTGAAAAAATATTTGTCATTCATACATAGGAACGAGTTAAGGTCTTTATTATTACCTACATTATTTTCAGCTTCATTGAAAAAAGTGTGAATGTAATAATCTGTGGGCGCTCGTAAAAATCCAGCCTTTTCGTAATTAAAAGTGCCAAGACTTGAACTATCTTCACCAAAAGCTGTATAATAACCAGCCTCCTTAAACCATTCCCATATGAATGGGCAGTTATCAAATGTTGATTTCTCATTAGGGATACAGGAAAACTTCAATTCTTTCTCTGATTTACCCATAAGCATTGGTATTAAATTTGGGAATGTATTATCTCCAACTTTGTTGTAGCCTAAAAGTTCCACTGCTCCTTTTTTCTTCAAGGTACCTAAAGTATTTGGCATTGTTCTATGAAAATTAAGTCTGGAGACTGCATCAACACCCATAACGATTACGTTATAGGATGTTTTATTGTCTGATAACTCTGAACTTTGTAGAAGGGATTGTTTTTTCTGGGCGAATAAATAATATTGTTGGTAAATTTTATTATTTTTGTGCTCACAGTAAACACTAACAAACTCATCGCTTACCTCTATAACGTGAAAAAAATATTTGCAATCACTATATTGAACACGATCATCATTGCTAAATAAAGTAATATCTTTCACTGTTTCAGGACGGTAGAACGACCTATAACAACACTTTACTGTTGTATATCGGCTAATATTGTAATATTCTTTATTTTCAGGTCTTATCCAAATATGAGTGTTATTACTTGCGAGCAACGCCAATCTTGAATCCGGACATGGCTTTATTTTAGTAGGGTATGTGACGAATTCTTTTATTTCATCTCCAAAAGTTTTCAATGCAGGAATTGTGCAACCTTCTGTGTTTATTGTGAAACTTTGCTCTGTAAAACTTTCTATTTCCTCATAAGATATGGAGCTCCAAGGAATTATACTACTGCCAATGTAAACAAATCGTGATATATTGTTAATAGATATAATTAAGAAGCTCCCACCAAAAAGCGTAGCAACAAGAAATAAGTAACGAATACGCGTCGACATGGAGATGATTTTGTCTCCTGCTGTGCCAGTGATGTAGTTCATACTGAAAGAGATACATATTTCGTTATTTTTCATTGACAAGCAATTGTTTACCGTAAAATGACATTTTCCTTGCTTCAATGAACTAAACAAATTTAAAATTATGCAAGTTAACTGTGCTTGTCGCGAGACGCTGTCTCTAATTTTTGAATATTAAAGAGGTATATACATTTTAAAACGTGTAAAATAGATGTAAGATTTTTAAATATACTAATTCTTAAAAAAATAAATAATTAGATTTACTTATATTATAAACTAGGTGCCCGTAATGTAGCCCCCAATATTTTTAGTTAAGTAAATATTGACGATAAAATATGAATGTAGTAGATATGTTTATGTTAATAAATGTAAGAAAATATATTTAATTTGTTTTTTATATATTACTTTCGTGTCCTTGTTCTCACTATATAGTTTGTATATATAGAAATGCCACTGTTGCAAATGAAACGGCCTTTTGTTTTATGTATAATACATGTAGACAAGGTGTCCAGCAAACGCGCAATGTATATTTTACATAAACCATTTTAAACCTCTTTTGAGTTTTAAACATTTTTAAAGTGTTAATCCACACTTAGGAAAGAAAAATACTTATTTAGAAAACGTAAAAAAAATTGAACGTAGCGGGCCTCAAACCCGAGTCTCTTTGGAAATCGGCCAACAAGCGTTTTATTTTTGTTGATTCTTGCAAAAAGCATTGAGCTCCTCCATTTTGAAGTCGGCTAAAAATTAATGTTATTGGTGTTAGTTCGGTCGCGTCGCCGAAGCGTCGGTGCCCCAATTTTTACAAGGCACAAGTTAATATGGGCAAGTACAAAAACATAACTTAACCATTAGGAGTTAAGGAATTTTAATTATGTATTATACCTACTCGAATAACTTGATAGTATACAACGAGCCTTCAATAACATTATGTATAAACTCAATGACATTATGTATGCCTTCAATAACTATAATATTTAAAAGGCTGTCCCCTAACTCTTTTTTATTATATATTCTTTTTATTTTGGTTTATCTTTGGTTTGGTTTATCAAATATATGATTACTATAAAAAATAATGTAAAACACATAGTAAGTGCAGATTAAGTTGGAGGGTCTCCCTCGATGCGCTTTAATTCCATCATCAGAGATCAGATCAGATCAGAGAAGAGATCTAACTAATGGAAAAATATGCCCTTTAGGACAAAAAAAAGAAAGTTCTCAAATAACGAAGAAATTGATAGACAAAATATAGAAAATCTTCCTTTTTGAAAAAGAAATCGGTTTATAATGATTAGTAGGTAGTTATCTTCATGTTGCACATGCCCGGGAACTTAATTTTGTCAACTCTTATAAGCTAGGTCCCTGTTGACCTACAATCCTAAAATTGAATTGGAATCCGGAACAATTCGCACTTGACTCCTTTTAAAAGACTTGACATTCTTCATTTCTAGAATTTAGAATTATCTTGTACCTACGTACTCTAAATAAATTATTTATCTTCATATTACTTATTTATAAGTAGATAATAGCGTAGCAGAACGAATTTATACGAAACTATTCCTACAACTTCTTAGATAACATAACTACGTACGTGCTTTGAATATTAAGTATTTCTTTAACTTAACAGAAAATCAAGGATTAATATCTTCAATAGTTTTAGTCGAGGCCGTCGTAACGCACTGTATCGCACAATCAACTGTGTCAAATTAATAAGATTGAGTCACATAAACATAAACATAAACGGCCATATCTTTTTTATAGTAATTCATGTTGTTTTTCAGGAAATCTTTCTCTGTATATGGTTCGAATTTCAACTCGATATCTTAAAACGTTCTTGAGATAAAGGCTCTTGACACACAGACAGATAGACGGACGGTTAGACAGTAAAACGATCTTCTAAGGGTTCCTTTATTCCTTAAAAAGTACAGAACTCTATTATAAAAAATGTTTATTTTCATATCTTCTCATTTTCTAATCTGACTTATTTTAAAATATGTAAAAACAATAATGAAGCCCTCGTGGTCCAGGGGCACAAGCGTGCGTTTGTAAATGCATATTCAGGGAATTAAATATTTTATACTTTCATTTCTTCACTCTGGTAACGGGGTAAAGCGCAGCGTTGGATTCCGCCACTTAATAGGAATTGCCTCAAGCAACCTGCGAAAAGTGGGAAACGGCGTGTCTTAATAGTTACCACTAGGTTCCTAGATTCCCTTTACCTACTCTGCTATAAGCGGAATACTGCGTAAAAATAAAAAAAAATATCAAAATATATAATGAAACTCCCATGAACACTAACAAAAACAAGTTTATTTCTATTAAATATAGTAAAAATCAAATATACACGTTATGACATTTTGTGACAAATACTAACAAACAGTAAAATATAACCATAGGATTCTTGTCTCATTATTTTTGAATTAACCTAGTAGGTACTGGCATTTGTCTGTAGCGATCTTAAATATAAAGATGATCAACTGCACGCTGTGAAGTATAAGATGTTTTATTAAAATTATTTTAAGTCTTTCTCACAGGAGCTTTAAACTTTTCTAAGATAAAAGATATGCTAACCTTGCTATTGAGCAATTATTATTTTTATTGATATGTTGAATTTTTTTCTATTTCAAAAATAAATAAAAACATTGACATAAATATGTTATAGAATATGTCAATTTGTTATAGTAATCGTTAAATATTTGTCTCCATTATATTAAAAATGTTATTCAATTCCAGCCGCACTAAATACATGTGATATGCACTCGACTTCTAAAAATAAGAATAGGACAAAAAACAAAAAAAAAATAGTTGAATAAAGAATCATCCCCAAAAAAAAACAGTCCGTGAAAATAAATAAGAATTTAAATCTCTTAAAATTCCATAAAATTACAGGTATAATCATTTACAAACATTACGGTAGCCATAAGGGCTAACTCCCTCGACAAGATAAAGTAGGTATATATTTTTTTATTTGTTATTATTCTAGTGTTCAGTCGTCAGTTGGAATAAGATCTTTTGTCCATATTCATAATACAGCCTGACGTGTGTATTAGTTGTCACAAAGAATAACATTAATATAAGTACGAGCTAGGGTACTCTACACAACCGTGATTTTATAACAATAGCTCTAATACTAAGTGACAGTGCCTGTAGTGCCTGTGGCAGTAGATCGCCAATCGCGGTATTATATTGTCTATATTATTACTTAATTCCATAGTTTCCATATAAGTATATGTATAAAATAAATGTATATTAGTAGACGATGTTGAATAATTATATTGTTTAACAGTTGAATACTACAGAACTACTAATCAACTACTGTTATTGAAACGGCTAAAAAGTTTTTAAAACTATATCACACTTGGGTAACATTTAGGTAAAGTTTGAGAAGATACTAGTTAAATTTACAATTAGATATTATCTCTCTAGATATTCAATTTATTGTGCTGTAGGCCTGTAGATAATTATCATTTTGTTACATAGTCAACAGTATATCAGACATATTTTGACGTAAATAATGTTACTATATATATTTTAAGAAATAATAATTATCATCGTATTAAAAAAAATACTAATATACGTAATTGGTATCTGCATAAGCCTTTTAAAGTTAATTTGTCGAATTAAAATTTAAAGCAATGGCAAAATATTGCCATTAAATTATGTTAAATAAATTGTTTTATATAGCAGAATAAAAATTATTAACCACTAAAAAACTCAATAATATCTAAATGAACGAACGAATAGATTGATCAAAATTTGTTTTAAGATGTACTCGATGTTTGATATGGCCGAATATTATCACAGATTCATTATTCCGTTTCTCAACGTTTTAAAACTTATAGAATCAAAGGCAATAGCAATATAATTTGAGCTGATAATGATGTATGCAGCGACCCTGATCACCATACATATTTAGGCGGCTGACGGTACCTGCCAATGACCATTCCTTTGAGTCCCGTCGCAATGTTGCTTCGAAAATTCCTTTACCCGGACTAGTGCGTATTATAATCAAAAATTCACGCCATCCTACTTCCTTTTGACTGGGTATTCCTGCAACCATTTCTGTGACTTCAATTATTTTGTCAAGGGATAAGATGGCACACTCTTTGTGCCCGCGTATCATTAAATTTAAATGCCACAACATTTGCTTTGCAGCTTCACGGGCTTCTAAACTATTCGATGGAATTTTTTGTCCCTTGTGACAAGTGCACCAGTGGTCATCAATGTCTGCTGTCTTACAGGTGCGATTGGTCGGCACCGGCAAAAATAAACTGACACCTCTTTTCTGAGAATATGAGTTTTTGCTTCGTAATAAAATGTTTTCATTTTTTATAGTATGTACGTTGACGAGATCCACTAATGTGGCGTAAACATCAAATGGTGTTGTTAGACGGTGGCCATTTTGTTTCATATTTTCATATGCCAAAGAAAAATTAAGACGAAATGAATCGGGTAAGAGTATATGCATAAGTGGCAATCTTTCTTCCAATCGTCCTTGTTTGGTAAAACGAATCTCACCCCATCTGATACCGTGATCGCTCAGAATTATTAAAATTGTATCTTCTAAATATCGAGTGTAGTCTAGATGTTTTAAAAACATTTCGTAATGATTATCCATTGCCATTGGATAGTTCAAGTAGTCGTGACTCATTGTCACTTCCCAAAAAAAGCCAAACAGTTTGGAAGACTTTAGTGTAAATGCTAAATTTTTGATGTAATCTAAAAGTACTTTATAAAAATATTGACTACCCATACATATGTATGAATTGAAGTCTCTGTTGTTCCCGGTGTATCGCTCCGCCTCGTGCATGAAAGTATGTAAGTAATAGTCAGTAGGAGATCTGCTAAAACCGAATTTTTCAAAATTAAACGTACCTAATGAAGCCGTATCTTCACCGAGAGCAGTATAATATCCAACTTCCTTAAATAAATCCCATATAAACGGACAGTTGTCGAATGTTGCTCTCATATTAGGCCAACAAGTTTTCTTCAACTCAGTATCTTTCATACCAAGGAGCATAGGAGTTAAATTTGGAAACGTATTATCTCCAACTTTGTTATATCCAAAAAATTCAATAGCGCCTTTCTTTTTTAAATAGGCTAATGTTTTAGGCATAGTCCTATAGAAATTCAACCTCGATATTGCGTCAATTCCTATGATAACAATGTTGTAGGCAGTTTGATTTTGTGATGTTTCGGAAAATTCATCTTTATAAGTAACAAAGGGCTTTTTAGTCGCAGAAATAATAAACTGATCGTAGATAGCCTTTTCCTTATAATAACAAGTAACTCTGACAAATTCATTCATAATTTCAATAGTGCTTGTAAACTCGATACATGAATCATATTTAACTCTGTTGTCTACGTCCATAGAATAAATATCTTCTACTGCCAAAGGTCTATAAAAAGATCGGTAGCAGCATGATACGTTGAGAGGCGGTACGTCGTAATGTCGTAAATTCTCTTCGTTCACCCATATATGAGTTTCATTCTTATCGAGTAGCGAAATGTTGGATTGATGACATGATTTTATGGATTTTGGGGGCTCAATAAACTTCCGTATTTCCTCTGCGAACGGGTTTAGGCCTGGGATGGTACAACCATTTGTTTTTATCGTGAAAGTGTCGTCCGAAGTCATGAAATCATATCTATTAGTTTTCCATGGTGGTCTCATTATATCATTGCTACTGAACAATGTGTCTATTCTGTTGTTTACTAATACAAGCAGAAAACTGGTGCCAAATATTATGCCAATAAGAAACACGTAACGGAACGCTGAGCGTGTTTTGCCCACGATGTGAACTGACATTCTGAAATATTTAAATGTACCTTAATAATTGATATAGGTATTAAAGAAATATATAAAAATAGTAAGTATAGCAATGTGAGACTTTTTACTGTAAATTTGTAAAAAATACATTATCAGTAAAAGCAAACAAAATAAGTATCTCTGTAAATCACTAGTCCTTTATAAATAATAAAAAAGTGTTACAAAACTTACCTGAATGATTATAATTCTAGTTTTAAATGCGCTTTTTATATAACATAGTAACCGCATATCTTTCGCCGCCAAGTTTTTGCACTGTACTTCATTATTATTGTTTGTTAATTTATTTATAATAGTTTTTATTGCAAACACAAAGATTTCTCTCTTAGTAATAGTAAAAGAATAAAGTTGATATACACATTGTTAAATAATTTGCCGGAGACATGGCGAGCCAGCCGCGCTTTGAGCTCTGGGGCCAGAAGCGACGGGAGGCTGGAGGAGCATGCGCTGTGATCTCGAGTGCGGTGTATCTAATAAGATTATAATATAACACCGTTATATGTCTCAAGAGTCTTTTTATTGTTTTACTTTTTGCCACGCTACCAGCTCCGTCGTGTTGCTAACTTGTAAATGTGCATCTCTTAAATATGTATTTTTTTGAAAACTTTGAAATATCTCTATATCTTAAATGAAAATAAGATATATTTATTGTCGCTATAGCACGATTTAAGTAAGTCACGAAAACGATAAAATATTTTTTTAAAATTAATAGCTTAAAATTTGCTACTTATGTCTATTTTGTATATAAGAAAATTAGAAAAAAAAACCAAATAAAATGAACCTTTTAAATAATATGATTTAAAATATACTAACCAGAAAAATTTGATTTCGGCAATCAATTTTACGATAAAACACTAATTGTTTCAAACTGTTATAATTGCCCTTTATCGATTGGTTTCTTGCATTAGCTATTGACTCATAATAGGGGAGACTGGGGCCAGCTGTTACTCGTTACAGGGAAATGTTATAACAGTGAAAACGTTCGCGGATCAGAGTAAATATTTTTGGTATAGAAAAAAAAACCATTTATATTCTCAGTTAAACTTTTATCTTAATCTGGAAAAAATGTTTTATACTTTTATACTTTGTTTATAGTTTTTAAATAAAGTAACGTCCAATGAGTCGGCCATTCATCCAGTATTTTTTTAACATTAAGTTAAGTTTTTTTGCTATTTGTAATATTTTGCACCATGTTGTATAACTAAAAGTGACAGGCTCCTTTTCTTACAATTTGTGAATTATACTCAAGTCTACTCTTTTGGGAAATAAAAATTATTTTATATTCGAACCCTCAGTATAAAAAATAGGGTACTTCAATATAAAAACTGTCACAACCCTCCCTGGTCTCTCTTACGAGCATGTTTCATAATTAACAATATGTTCACTGTACCTACCTATTATGTTTGGACTAAATTTCGCGATAATGGGGGCGTTTTATGGTTTAATATTTTAAACAGAAGTAAAAATGAAAAGTAGTGTTTATATTAAAGTTTTAAAATGGTTCAGTCTAAAACCGAACCAGTAGGTAGAGCAGTGAGATGCAGTGACACAAGTTACGGAAGTTAATTATTCTAAATATGTAAAGTACACCGTGCGCTAAGAAAAGCGTAATGAAGTTTACCTCGCCCTCACTAAGTAGTTGCATTTTGATAGCGCCTGCTTTATTTTATACAGATGACTGAAAACAAATTTCGTTACTGGAGTTAGAAAGCAGATATATGGCTTTTAGTAAGTTTCTGGTATGCATAACGTGATCGCACGTTTCTTTTTGAGCGTAACTATCCTGATCTTCGCTATGTGTTTGACTATTATCAAAAAATAACTGAACGAAACAGTCTATAAAAAAAACGAGAGCACCCAACAATTTTATCAATTATACCAAAAAAAACGAAACCTCTATACATTTTTTATTTCTGCTGCTAGCCACTCCTGAAAAGCTGATAAAACAAGAGGAGAAGTCAAAAAAACTAAGAAGTCTAGGTATGGTACAAGAAAAACAAAAATAAAAATGCAATGCACTTTGTGCCACTGCGCCACGACTGGCCTCAAATATATTAATAATATTATATTTAGTATAAACCAAAAGAATATTATTTAGTTTTAAGAACCATATACATACATATACATACATACATATACATACTACTTATACATCACAAGTACTATTTTAATGACAGTCATTTTTTTTTGTATGACGTTATCTTATTAGTGCCTTAAATAAATTTAAGGTCACCTAGGCCGAGTTGTGAGTTGAGGCCAGTCAAGGCGCATTGGCACAAGCGGTTACTAAAACACCATAAGTTGTGGGTTCGAATCCCACTCGAGGAAATGGAATATTTAATATTTTTATTTCTTCGCTCTGTTCTCGAGGTAAAGCGTCACATTGAGTTCCGCTACTTAGCACGCAATGCCTCCAGTGTTCGGTGGAAAATAGGAAACGGAGTGTCTTAACATAATTTAAATCAACATTATATAAAATAATTTAAATCAACATTTAGTAAAGGTAGGATTTATATATTTATTAGTGGTTTATTAGTCCCTACTTAATGTATTAGTAGAGCCAATGAGATATAAATTTTCTTTGAAAGAAAAATCTATAGTGATATTTAGTGCCATATGATAGCTTGAGTACTTCAAAGAACTATCTTCATATTAAATGTTATGATATTTTTTTATAAAAGTATGTAAAAATAGTAGCTACATACATATCTCTATATAAGAATTCTTACATGGCTATTGGTGCAGCAGGCAACAACGACTATAAACGTTCGAATTGTGAGTTCGATTCCTGATAGGTAAGAATTAGACTGAAGGAGGGAAGAGAAAGTGATGAAGAGTGTCTCGTCGAGTTGCCTGAACACTAAGAGCATGATCAGGGTTCCGTGCCAGATCATGCTCTACGAGAGAAAGCAAAAAGTACGACGTAAATGTAGCTAGGTATTATAAGTGAAGGCAATATTTGGGAACATTTTTAAATATTTTGTCTGATTGATCATATGTATTGTGCAAATATACAATATACGAGTCTTTGTTCTATGTAAAGTTATATCGAAAGGAAGTGTGTGAGGAGGAAGCTAGAAATGGCAGCTAACTTGTTTCAAACATTTGTTAAATAAAATAATTAATATTTGAATGATTTAAGAAGTAATAAATTAAAGATACTTCTTCTCTATAACAAAAATTAAAAATTAAATAAAATTTAATATTCAATTTTTGTTATAGAGAAGACAAGGCAAACGGGTGTGATTACCGCCGCCCATGAACCCTGGGAGAGGAGCTACAGGTGCTTACTGTTTGTTTTATTTCAATCGGCCCAACAAAAAAGTTTTCAATGCAGACAAAGCGGCGGGCTCAAGGTAGTTTCTAATAAGTATATCTAATGTAGGGATTTCTTGCACTTATTAAATAAGCGTTATATAAGTTACTGTTTTATGTAATATGTATGTCAATAAAAATATACTTTTTGTGATTTGGATATTGGAAATATTTGGCATTGAAGGGTAAATTTTGTCCTGACGTAATTATTTGGGAAAACCCCTACTATATCCCCCTGCCTGTAGTGATGTAAATTTATTAACGTGTGCCTGTGCCTCGGCCGAGGGGTGAAGTGTTCTACTACGCATGCGCTCCGTACATCCCGCTGACAGACCTAGGGTTTAATCTCTTGTAAACTTACAAGTTCACTTCCTCCGTGCAAGTTTTACGTTAAACAAATTTTATCCAATATTTGATCGTTAAAAGATATGAATGAGGACCACGTCGTTCTCTCTAGAGGTAAGGATGTGATTTTATTACGCAGCTTAAGCTTTCAGTGCAAAAATCGATAATTTAATAACTTAAGACTAACCTATCATCAATTCAAGTGCATCCATCCTTTTAATAAATGCTAGGCAGTGCGTGATTTAGATTATGTACTCACCGTCAATAGAATTTGATAAAATATATATGAATTGCTTCTTTATATCCTGTCAATAAATATATTTATTATATATGAGAACTCACAATTTTTCAGATATTTTATAATGTTATTGAACTTTCCTGAAAATCATAAATGTAATATAATTTATATGATTTTTTCAGGTTTTGGTCCTTCTCTTCCTCACACTGATCCCGTGGCCGGGACCATCGGTCTTCAAAATCACTTGTTCTCGTGACAGTTCCAAAATCGTGAGAAAAGTTATACAAAACAAGTGGATTCCGGTATTAGAAAGATTTCAGGTAATTTTTACATTGACTTATATACAATATACAGGCAGGTTGCTATGTAACGCTTTATTAAAAGGAAAAAAAATATGATATGATATTAATGGTATTAAAGGTAAAAAGGGTCGTAGCTTATTTCATTTTACTCTTGATATAAATTTAGCCTACCATAGTTTCACGCAATCACTGCAATGAAAATTTAACTTAGGTTATTTAAATACTTTGGCATAATTATAGGCTAACTAATATTATATATTTTTAATAAATGTATTTTATAAGTGTGTAAATACGTGTGTGTATGTTATATAATAAAGTTAATTAGTAAAGCTTACAACTCTATCCATCGTATATAATATGAATACCTAAATGTGACGGGACATTAAGATTATTTGATTTTCTTGCAGCATGAATGGTAATTATGTTTTATAATGTTTGACAATAGAAGTTGGTTACTTAGAGACCTTATAGAGATAAGATATTTCAGATCTTTAAGCACTTTTGGCTTCGACGCCATTAACATAATTTATAGTGTTGCTTATTACAAGTATTGTATTTCTACATTAGATAAATGTATCACAGGTAAAGCTGCCGTTGGAATGTCCGTTTCACCCAGCTCGCGACATCTTCGCGCCACAGCATGCTGCCAAACTGCAGCATCGCTCTTCACAGTGGACGTGTGCCTTTTGCGGCAAATCCTTCTACGAGGAACGACATCTCGACACTCACTTCGACCAGCGACACAAGAACCAGATTAATAAGGTATGTTTAATTTAACGCTTTGCGCCCTATCAAATTCTGACGCTCAAACAATAGATTGTGAGAATACAAATATATTATGTATAAATAAGTATACCTATTAAACACAACAGTTCTTTTAAACAAAAAAATTATGTCATTACAATAACGCCTTAATGTCTAACAGGCAGAGGACGCAGTATGTCTGGCAGACTACTGCGATATAATGCGCTGCCAGGTGCTGGTAGCGCACGGTCTGCTCAGTGGCGGGAGCGGTCCAACCACCGACATCGAGTTGTGGCAGGACGCTGAGGCGGCGAGGAAGGCGTTGGCCCCAGCAGCTTCTAGAAGCGTTGCCCGAGTTCCGCCAAGACGACGACACAGAGCTAGGACGCCACCTCCCACGCCAGTAGCGGATTGTCCTAAGGTTGAACCTGATAATGAAGAAATTGGTAAGATTTTTTCTTATACAACTGAAATGAAACCATTACCAGTTTAGATTTGACACTAATCATTGTAACTGATAATACATTGTTGTTTATGGAATCCACGAACATGTGCTGGAGTGGATAATTATTTTATATATTACCGTAGAGGCCAGTCGTGGCGCAGTGGCACAAAGTGTGATTGTAAAACCGATTGGTTGTGGGTTCGAGGAGATGGAATATTTACTTAAATTTATATTTCCATTTCTTCGCTCTAGTTTCGAGGCAAAGCGCGGC
>DVQM01000960.1:0-13752 GCA_018231645.1 Heliconius ricini
CTCCGCCGCCACCAGCGTCATGAAGCCCACGATTGCGCCCACGTGCGGCTCCACCAGCGCCACGTCCGACTGCACCTGACCGAAAACGTACGTGGCATCATTTCATTCTATGGGGGTATCAATTATTTTTATTTTCCTCACTCTTATAACAATTCAATGCAATGTTGAGTTCTGTTACCAAGCGCAGTGTCTCAAAAATTGGACGGAACGTAATATATGAAGTGTCTTAACATTAGATGAACTCTGCCTCCCTCGCGATGTGAGATATCAAATAAAACTATAAAAAAATATATATATTTTTGATTCAATGTCTGAATAGCTTGAACCATATGAAATGTGATTTGTATACATTAACTTTAAATAAAATGACAATATTAAATAATGTATAAAAGAAAGCATTACCTCGCCACCAGCACCTTTGAGACCCTGAATTATTCCTGTGTAGGCTTCTAAAACACTTTCACGTAATTCACCTAAGTATTCCACCATATCATAATCATTTCGATCTACCTGAGCGTTGCTAGCCTGTTACAAATAGACAATATTAAACCATTTCATTTAGACAAAATGTTGACTTCATTAAAAAAACACAAATTTATGTTTGAAATTTACCTGCTGCAACATTGCCATAACAACATCGAAGTATTTTTTAAAATCTGGTCCAATACTTAGTGCTATATCGCCAAATACAGATAAAATTTGTGGTTTAACCGCACGATGAATGGAAGGATCACCTAGATTCTCTAATAGAAGTAGTATTATTTCATCACAATATGGCAGTACCTAAAACAAAATTAGAACAATTTTACTTTCACCTTCATTATTTTTACACAATTCAATTAGAAGAAAAGAACAACAATGTTACTTACCTTACTCTTCAGAGCACGGCAAATATCGCCTGTGACTCCAACTGCTGCTATACAAACTTGGTACTCCTGGTGATTTTTAAGGCCTACATAGAGATACTGCTTGAATGCATCCATATATTTGAGGAAGCCGTCTCCGAGGACTTCGACGAGTGTGGACACCGCCATAAGAGCATCCTCCTGAACTCCACCAGCTTTACCCGCATTTCCGGCGAACATCGTCAGAAGTGCCGTCATAATTGCATCAGAAATTTGAGGAGCATCTTGGGGTGTTACCTTTCTTAAGACAGATTGTAGAGTGGCACAGAGCAGACTCTGTAGGTCATTGAACTGAGACCTATCTGCCTGACTCGATATAATACTCTCCATTTGTAATACTTGTTGTAGCCTTTCTAAGATAACCATTGTAGTTTTCTGCACTGTAACATAGCAATCTGTAGGTGAATTTTTGACCATTTCCATTAGTGCCTCATAGGCAGCTGATCTTAAGTTATGTTGAGCAGCATCTTGACGGTCTGTTGTCTCTAGCAAACATTGGACAATGTAATCAAAATATGTTGACATGCAGTAAGTTTTTGGCTGCTCTGAATCTCCACAGTCGGCGGTTTCATATGCGGCTTCAGCAAGGCCAGTGAAGGCCCAGCATACATTTGCAGCAACACGGGGCTCAGCTTTCAGTCCATTCATTAAAGATTCTAACAGAGGTTGAAGATATGTCTCATTAATAGCAGCTTCTGGTACGATTTCACATATTCTACCAAATGTCCAAGCAGCAGTATCTCTTACAGCTACGCTTGAATCATACATAGCTTGTATAAGAGTAGGCATTGCCTCTTCAACTAATGGAACTAATGTAGTTGTTTCTAAACCACCCAAAATAGAACCAAAAGCCATAAGAGCAGCTTCTCTAAACCTCCAGTTTTCACTTTTAATATTGGCACGAATAAATGGTAAGACATGAGGAACAATTTCATCTTCGCAGCAGTTTGATAAAAGCATCAAACATACTGAAGCAGCTTTTGAAGGGTTCCATTCAAGTTCATCATCTGAATCATCTTGTTTAGTTAGTTTCTGCATTAGTACTGGAGCTATATATTGTAGTGCTCCTCTGGCATAGAATCTTGATGTCCTGGCTGGTGGCCGTCCTATAGGATAAATTAAATTTATTTTTGATCTTGGTTACAGAACAATTAATGGAATCGTTTAAAAAAGATTACCTGCTTCAGTTGCCTCCGCCATCTCAATAGCCAAATCTATTTCTTCATCACTTACGTTTGACCAGAATTCAATTCCTTGAAGTGAAATTTCATCTATATCAGATTTCATTGCTTCTAAAGTAATAGGAAACAGAGCTTGTCCCATGTATGGTTCCATATATTGATAATATAATGATAGTATTTTAACCTGAAATTTTACAGATATATTTTTTTCTTACAAAAGTATAATTTATAATTAAATTAAGGCAGATTAAACAAAGGCAGTAATGTGAATTAAGTGTTAATACAACACTCGTAGATTCCCATTATAGTCAGACACTGTACCGTAGTGTCACCTGACATTACAAATTGAAAAAATAAGTGAATACTTACTAAGCATTGAAGAGCCGCTACACTTATTCTCATGTCACTGGACTGTGTTGCTTCACATACTACCTCCATTATAAAGTTTCTCTCATTTTCCTTATCAAAGTTAGCTTTTGTAAACTCAAGTGAATTGAGTAGAGCTTGTGTTGCTGCAAGCCTTACATAGATACTTGGCTCTGATGATCTCATACCATGGATGATAGCAGTCAAGATACGATTACTTTGTTCTGTTAATACTTCAGCATCTATCTCTTGACAAATATAACCTAGGAAAAGATGGAAGCATAGAATAGATTACTCTTTATTGCATGTAATAAATGCAAATTATATATTTTTTTAAATAGTACTTAAATTAAATATGTTGTTGAAAAATTGTTTGTTATGTTTTAAAATAATATAATTACCAATAGCCTCTAAGCTTGCTTCCCTCTTCAATTCAGTTGATTGAGCATTAACAACATTTTCAACAAGAATAGGTATTAAATCATTCCATTGTCCTTCTGCAAGTTCTGCCACAGCTACATAAGCTACACATTGAGCTGCTGAACTGGGTCTACCACTTTCTGTTCCTATTGTTGTTAAAATCTAAAGAACAGTGTTATATTAATAGGATAGAATCTGTCATCAAAAATAATGAATTATAATAATGCCTATATTCAATAGACAATACATTACAAGGCAAGGCATTATGAACTTGTATTTATAATATAAGATTAATAACTAATAGTAAACAATAAAAAGGTGTAATTACATTTTTTTTTATATAAAGTCTTATATCTTCAGGTAATGCAAGCCATCTCTGTTGATATTGTAATTTCAATGTGGGATCTTTGGAAGTGAGGTGATTTTTTAATTGAAGCCCAGCTGCCATTCGTGCCACTTGACTATTGCCCCCTTGCACCAGTACATCTGAGAGCATCTTGATAAAAGTCGTAAAATTTGTGGCAGCTGCATGATCAAGATATTTTTCTGCTGCTTCCAGTTCATTTCGATCTACGAAAAAATAACATCATATTACTAATGAAATTAAGGAACACATGTTTAGGTTATTTTTATATTTCAGAAAGTGCAAATGATGGTTATTTTCTGTAAATAAAATAATATTTTCAAAAAGTATTTAAAAATAATTCAAAGTAATAACCGAAAATTGATAAATCATACCAGAAACTTCCTTACATGAAAGGTTTTAACATGTTACGTTAATATCTTTAAGTAATTTTTTTATAAGCCAAAAAAACATTAATGTTAGTTATTGATACGCTTTAATTGACTCATAATGGCTCCCTCATGTTGTAATCTTTGTTCAATTTCCTATAAGTGATAATCATATGTGCTACGTACTGTAAAAGTCAGTTGACAATAAAGAAGCGCCATGCTCATAGAAATAAAGAAAGCGTTTACGTACCTGGAGATATAGTTTTTTCTAATATTTGTATGAGCGTTAACGTCGTCCCGGTCAACATTTTGTTACACTGTATTCTAGCTCAACTTAAAACTATCTTGATTTCTAATAACCGATGAAAAATTACTAACCGGCACACGACGACCGACACTCACAAATTTCACAAAATGACCATAGATATTTAATAACTTTTTGAAAATTTATAGCATAAGTTTAAAATTTAAATAAAATATTTAACTTGAGTTTATTACTGGCAAGCTTTAAATGTTTTATTTTTCATAATTATTTATTAAATCTGGCACCGTACTTTATATTTTATTAATATTAGTCTTTCTCTTCTTTAGTATCTGTCTTTTATTGAATTGTATTAGAATAACAAATAATATTATAAAATATACTTAATACTTTATAGTTTATTTATGTATAAGTTTTTAAATAATTTCTGTAGAATTTTGGTCAATAATTATGATTTTCCATTATTCCGATTGATCGGCGAGCAAAAGTCCCTATATCATAGCATGTTCTGTATATTAAAAAAAGACCGTTAAAATTCCTTACTTTACTTTATTTAGTGTATAACTAATGTTACGTTCAGACAAAAATAAGGAAAGTATTCATGTTATTTCATCACTTGGCTTCGCTTGGAAACTGTTCCAATTATTTTTCCAGTACCAGATGTACCGAATGTACTTTTGCTAATTCCCTAGCCATGTACATACATTGCATTTCTAAGTTTCACCTTCTTTGAATTGACTTTACCTTTCTAGTTAGTTTCTAGGTTAGTATTTGTGCACTTACTACTACTTGTGCACAACAACTAAAAAAAAGGGTGCTTCTTTTTTTTGGCTTCTATGGCGCCTGCAGTCTCGATGACTAGCGGCAGAATCGGTATGACCTCTCACAGTAGCTCCTTTAGGATAGGAGGTGAAAATACACCTACCGCCTTTGGCCACCGATGAACTATCTATTAGTATCAGTTTAGTCGTTATCTATTTTTAAAACGATAAAGGTATTAAGTGTTATCTGCCTCCTGTAAAATTTTTAAAACGTAAATGCAGTATTAACAAAGTTGTTAAATAAAAAAATATTCGTCGTCGCGTGTGAAACCACTTGCTGCTTTACTATTTTAATTATAAAAAAAACTGAGTCCAGACGCCTGACAGCAGTAATAACTTTTAGAATTCTAACTGCTGGCACTGTTTAATATTGAAATGATTTAACTTGAGAAAAGCTTAGGTTACGTACGTATGAATGTAAGGGAAGGTTATTTATTCATAAAATCTTTTATTCTTCGAAAAATATATTTTATTCTTAAAAAAGTAAAAAATCTTGAAAATGATATATATTAGAATTTTGTATATGTACATTATTAAAACATATTTTTATTCCCCCAAAAGTAACAATTGACATTTAGGTTATATCCTCACTGTCAATAGCATATGTATAGAGTCTACTAAAGCACTAAGTCAAGTTAAGAGAGAAGAGAGAGAGAGAATGTATGAGCTAGACAAACTGGCGCTTAATAACGTACACATAACGTAGTAGTTTAACCTCCCATAAGAAGTTGTACTATACTATACTATCTTCACGCTTTATCCCTAGAGGGGTAGTCAGAGCCAGCCCTTACGAGGGCTACAAGTTACAACGCTCCATCCACCACGAGCACCTCGAGAGAGTGCACTGATAGGGCGTCCCCCCAAGGCAACGCGCATCAGTGCGTCCCCGCTGGTGTGTCAAGTGGCGACGAATGCGGCGTTGGGGACATAGTGGCACAAATGTAATCCCTGTAATCTTGTTAAATTTAAAATGTCAATAAAATGAGAGAAAAATAATTATATACACCTAAAATTGGTAATAAAATCGAAATTTGTTATTTAGAACTTTTTTTGGGGCGGATTATAATAACTGATATCACCGATAAAATTATAACAAATATAAGAAAAAAAAACGATGTAATATAGAGCTCATTATAAGCCAAATGGTCTAATCTCTCCTATATGTTCTTAGAAAATTAAAAAATAAAGTCTATCTATCCTATATGTTCTTAGAAAATTAAAAAATATTTGAGCTTAAAATAACGTATAGTAAACTAGGGCGTCCCCCCAAGGCAACGCGCATCAGTGCGTCCCCGCTGGTGTGTCAAGTGGCGACGAATGCGGCGTTGGGGACATAGTGGCACAAATGTAATCCCTGTAATCTTGTTAAATTTAAAATGTCAATAAAATGAGAGAAAAATAATTATATACACCTAAAATTGGTAATAAAATCGAAATTTGTTATTTAGAACTTTTTTTGGGGCGGATTATAATAACTGATATCACCGATAAAATTATAACAAATATAAGAAAAAAAAACGATGTAATATAGAGCTCATTATAAGCCAAATGGTCTAATCTCTCCTATATGTTCTTAGAAAATTAAAAAATAAAGTCTATCTATCCTATATGTTCTTAGAAAATTAAAAAATATTTGAGCTTAAAATAACGTATAGTAAACTGAGACAGCGAATAAGAAAAGAATTAATATTATTTTAAAAATTACTGGTTTTTTTTGTAAAACTATTGCAAACATAGTATGTTTTAATATTTTTTGTAAATTCACAAACCAAATTTTGTCCTATGCGTTATAGATTTATATGTTGCTCGAAACTTATTGACCTACAAACTTATGGGACATGCTCAAACATGTCATTGGCAAAAAAGTGAGGTAGGGTCATACAGCATTAAAATAATACGTGTTTATAATTCAACGATTTTACTAGAATGATAGAGATTTCAATATGTTTTTTGAAGGTCTACATTATTTTCTTTTGCATTTTTATGGTATATGCTGTATCGTTTTAAAAATATTCTAATATTTTTTTAAATAAAAGACAATGGAAACGAGTAGTTGGACAACCTGTGGACACTGCACCATACAAATATTTAAAAGTAAATTATTATCAATTTACAATTATGATTTCTTTTTATTAAAAAAAAGTATGTTCTTTGTTCTTTTGTCAAATTAAGATCTTTGCCTGTGTTTTTATAAATATGAACTTTTAGTCTATGCTAATATTTTAGAATGTTTTTGTAATCTGTGATCTTGTTTCTTTTTCATGTTGACGGCGGTTCATTGTGAACGTTGAGCCGATATAAATTATCAAAATGGTACTTAAATCTAAGAATTGTTAAGAAATCTTTTAAATTTATTATGAAATTAATGAAGTATCATATTGTAATGTTAATTTATGTGATTTAGGAGTGTATATTTTGTCAAGAATAACAAAGTGTTTTTGTTTCAGTCGCTCGTAATTCCCGACAAATTTCAACATATTCTTCGTATTATGAATACGAACATTGATGGCAAGCGAAAAGTTATGTTTGCCATGACTGCTATTAAAGGTGTTGGTCGCAGATATTCTAATATCGTTTTGAAAAAAGCTGACATTGATTTAGACAAACGTGCTGGAGAATGCACTGAAGAAGAGGTAAGATTTTTATATATTTTCGTTTCATTAAAAAATAACAAAATGTAGGTGTTGTTACATTAGAAATATAAGAACTTAATTATTACTATAATACTGATTAATTAGTTCAGTTTATATTATTATGGCGCTGAGTAATTAGAAGTCAAAATTAATTTGAAGTTTCAGCTTCCAATTTACATATAATATACTATATTTAACATCGGGAATAGTGTAAAAAAAATCTATTGTATATTTATTTATTCCATTTCCATTCATTTATAAATTACAGGTAGAGAAAATTATTACTATCATGTCAAACCCCAGGCAATATAAAATTCCAGACTGGTTTCTTAACAGACAAAAGGATATTGTTGATGGTAAATACAGCCAGCTAACATCTTCTAACTTGGACTCTAAACTCCGTGAAGATTTAGAAAGGTTGAAGAAGATCCGCGCTCATAGAGGTATGCGTCACTACTGGGGTCTTAGAGTGCGTGGTCAACATACCAAGACCACTGGCCGCCGTGGAAGAACTGTTGGTGTTTCTAAGAAGAAGTAAACTGTACAATAAATAATGTAATTTCTAAAATTATTTTATTTTTGATCTCACCATTTATAATTTATACAAAAAAACTTAAATAATTTAATTACATTGTATGAATAATATTTATTAAGTAATAACAGAGGCAGGCGCAGTGGTACAAAGTGTGACTGTAAAATTGACTGGTTGTGGATTAATCTCCACTCGAGGAGATGAAATAATTACTTAAATTTGTATTTCCATATCTTTGCTCTGGTGTTGAGGCTTAGTGTGGCGCAGAGTTGAGTTCTGTCACTCAACACACAATGCCTCTGGAATTTCTCAGAAAGTGGGGTATAAGGTAATCAGAAAATTAAAACTTCTATTGTGCAAAATAATATGTTAAATGACTTGTAAACATTGTAGTTAAATCAGCAGTTTCTTATTTTGTAACAAAAACCTACACATACAAATTAATAATTTGTTCAACGCTTAAAAATATACTCTAAAATTTTACAATACTTGATAGGTTATATATTGTATATCCATGAATATTTTGGTATTATACTAAAAAAAAAAATTTTTAAGATTGTGATGTTTTAATCAGCCACAAATAAAAAAATACTTAACAATAATATTTACAACTTTTAAGAAAAAAATATTGAAAATATAATATTTATTCATATTGTGCTATAATCACCATCATATATACACCAGCCAGTAGCGCAAGTATCTCCTTAATAGATTGCTTAAATGTATTATTAGATCCCTCTAAAAGCTCAGGGATAACAGAAACAGTTGCAATATAAATGAAACCACCAGCTGTGAAAGGTAAAATAAAATTTGAAACCACTCCATCTCCTGAACCTTGTAAATATATTGATATAATAGTTCCAGATATAGCTCCAAAAGCTGTCAACAGTTGAAGCATCATGGCTTTTTTGCGAGAACAACCTGATTGCACTAAAATAGCAAAGTCCCCTATTTCATGAGGGATTTCATGTAATAAAATAGTAATAGTTGTTATTAAGCCAATGTTTTGTCCAGCAATATAGGAAGCTCCTATTGCTAATCCATCAGTGAAGTTATGTGTAAAATCTGCAGCGAGGTTTAGGTATCCAGCTATTTTTATATCTTCCTTCTTTTGTTTATTAGATTTCTTAGATTTGTCATCATGTTTCTTTTTATCAGTCCCATGAGAATGACCATGTCCACCACTAAACAATCGCACAGTTTTTTCCACAACAAGAAATGTGATAATACCTCCAAGTACTCCTAAGCCAACAGTCATATCATGAGGTTCATGGTGTTCTTCACTATGAGAATGACTATGGCTATGACTGTGACCTTCTGCTCCATGAGAAGGTAAAAGTGCATGTGGAATTAAATGTAAAAATGCATCACCAAGAAGTCCACCAGAAGCAAATGACAACAATACTTTTAAAAGTGGTTGTTTTTCCACAGTGCCATCAATGGGAATGAAGAAGAGTATGAAAAACGGTATAATACTTATAACAACAGTTGATCCAAGAGCTTTTACATACAAGTCATAATTAGAATCAGGTTGCTTAATATCTTCTTTAATATTTTGTTTTTCATTGGCAGCTTTGCTGTATTTGAAAGAAGGAGGTTCTTCTCCATGGGAATGTGAATGGGAATGTCCAAGAACCACTGTTATCATCCATGCTGCTCCAATAAATATTAATATCTTTCGTAAATTGTTCATGGTAATTATAAATATCACTGTTGCATAAATTTATGTGTTATTTAAGCCGACAACCATCAAAAAAGCTTTGATGTCATTGAACTTCTATGTAGTATGTGGTGCTGGTACGTGACATGTTGGACGTGACAGATAGTGACTGACGTAACTAATGTCTATTGTCTAGTTGTCTACAGTCTATTATCTGATAAGTTGGTTGTTCTCCGAAACACACAAATTTGAAGTTCCTTATGTTTACTCATTATAAGAAAATTAATTAAAGAAGATGAATATCATATTAAATACTTAACTAAATAATAAATTAGTAGTCTAGACAAGTTAAATGTTTACAAACAAAAAAACAACAACAAAAAATTGTTTACAAAAATATTTTTTAAGGAAAAACGTTAAAAAAAAATATCTTACGTGTTGTTTTGGTATATTCTTATTTCATTTCTTTTAAAAAATATTCTTAATTATACTAGTTTTTTTTGCTACTTTTAATAAGATAAATCTATACTTAAAGTTGCTAATAATATGACGTGCTTATAATTTAGGTGTAACTACAATGTCGGAACTGAAAAAATGTTTATAAATATAGTGTTATTGATCGCTCGAGCTCGTAACCAGCAAAATTGTAAATGAAGGTAATGACGCTGATTGAAGACAATGATTTCATAAAAAAATAGCAATGACAATTAGGGAGAATAATGATTATTAGCTTTTAGACTAGATGAATGGATTTGATCTGAGGTTGTAGTCCTGAATATTAGACATATTTCTTACAGGTTAACTCATGGACGGTTGATGTTATAAAATTTTTAGGTTTAAACTATTAGTAGATAAAATATTATGTAGTTTTAAGTACGTGAGCTTTTATCTGATTTTATTCTTTTGAATTTTCGAAGTCAAAGTCAATACAGCCAGTCAAGTAGACATATAATAAATGTTGTTACTGATTTTCCCAGACCAACAGTACAAAAATAAATTACATGAGCTTAAGTACGTACAAAAAGATATTTAAAATTCAACGAATTCTATTAATATTATAAAGTTAAATCAGAAACGCAGATAAGAAGGGAAATTTTCATAGTTGAGTATCTTGAGCAGGAAAGATATGCTTATCACGACGAAGTAAAATAGGGAGCCACTTGAGCTTAACAGAAAACTAAGCTAAATAGCTTTTAAAAGTCATCTAATTAGCAGACATCGGCATAATTTTATTTTCACTTTAATTTTATATATTGATAATTTGTCTATTTTTATTTGTATTTTTTTTTTTTAATTTGTCTACGTAATTTGACATTCATAACAAATGAAAGCTAATCTGTGGTCAATTGGTCACTGACACTGACTGGTAGTGATAGATAAGGTTTCTGGCATTGCATTCATTGTCTATTTTATTATATTG
This sequence comes from Heliconius ricini, assembly GCA_018231645.1. Lineage (NCBI taxonomy): Eukaryota > Metazoa > Arthropoda > Insecta > Lepidoptera > Nymphalidae > Heliconius > Heliconius ricini. The sequence continues at coordinate 10,933 of DVQM01000960.1, forward strand.
TTTGAGTTTTGTTGCTGTGCATTGGAAAAGACAACATAATATGATTGTTATATTTTCAAAACCTTAACTATTTCACAAGACATTGTTATAAAACTTTTTATTACATTTGTTTATAAATACTGTTAGTATTTCAAGGAAAAACAGAAAATAAACTGCAAATTGTCTCTTTGTGTGAGTAGTTTATTTTGCTTTTTAAATATTTAAAAAAATATTTATTGACATGATAAATTATTTATTAAAATTATACCCATAACCATACACAAGCATAAACGTCTAGTATTGTTTTTTACATTTTTAAATATAATCCTAATAATTGAAAAGAAGAATTCAAATATTCTTTTCATAGCAAAATGGAGAACGCAGAAAGCAGTGGAAATTCAAGAATGAGTCAAGAGATGCCTACATCTATGTGCCATCCAGCACACAAAGTGCATAGATTTGTAGCACTGATATTAATGTGTTTTCTATGTTTTGGTGAGTTTATAGTCATAGATATAGATAACTATTTATGTTGAAATATACATGGGAACTTATAATTATATTTGTTATTTGACTTCTAACTCTTTTGCTTCCTCTTTATTTTTTTTTATTAATTATGCTTATATAGGATATAAGCAATATTAATATTCACCAAATCATTCATTATGGCATGAGACAAAATGTTAACAAATAAAGTGGCTCTAAAACTTTTACATAACTCATGTTGAAGTCACTCACTCATGATGTCAGTTGAACTCATGTTTTGAAATATGAAAAAAAAAAACAATATAACATAAACAATATAAGCAGAAGGCAACAATACATTTAACAAAACGAGAAACCTGATAAAAACAACAGAATCACAACAGTACTGTATTTGAAGAGGTTGATCAATAGTAAAAATGGCAGATATAAGTCATAGCCATTGGTCACATCAATGGCAAAACTTAACATTTTAATATAAAATATCCATAGTACCTGTGCTCTATAATTTATTGTAGTAGTTTATTTTTATAATATTAAAATGTCTCTCAAGTTTAAGAACAAGTTGGCTTTTGAGTGTTTTCTACATGTAATGTATTTAAACATTCATATTTAAAACTAAGAAAATAAGTTATGATATTTATAATAGCAAATGAAATGAATAGAAACACTTATAAATTTGAAATTTGATTTTACAATGTTCTTGGCTTTAAATATGAAAACAATCTATATTATTTATTATCAAAAATATAATTTTTAGTGAAAAGAATGAACACATTCTTTTCACTTAAAATTTTATAAATTTGACTTTTTTTTTGTTTGTCTATTTATTTAAAGTAGATTGAACACACCTACACAACTATTTCCCACACAACTTTAATTTTTTTTCTAAAAATGTGTGAAATAAAGAATAAATAAATAAACTTAATTATTCTATAGACATCATTCAATAATATTACTTACATCCATGAATCCATAGATTTATTTTTTTATTTAGTATTACATATTAAGCTCCACCTATTGTAACACTTATAAAATAATCCTTTTTGATTTATTTACCTTTTACTTCATGCCTTCATGAATAAGATATAGATACTTACATACTATACTGTTGTATAGTCCTCTCACTTAATAAAATTAACAAAATAATACTAACTTGAGCACTTACACATGGACAGACTCAACTGGATCATTATCACTTCCGGCATTTAAAACTGGTGTTAAATAGTAGCTTTTTGCCACTGCATTTCGCATCAGGTAATGCCAGGCTCCAGCGCCCAACCTACCTTAAAGACCAGCAACGCACCTGTACCTCCTCTGGTGTTGCATGGGGTCGTGGGCGGCGGTGATCACTTACCATCAGGTGACCCGCACGCTCGTTTGCTTTGTCCTTTTCCATAAAAAAAAAATATTAACTTATAATTATTGCAATTGCTTGAGGCCAGTTGTGGCGCAGGGGCATAAGTGTGACTGTAAAACCGACTGGTTGTGAGTTTGATTGAGTTCTGCCACTCAACACGCAATGAATCCAGAATTCAGCAGAAAGTGGGAAATGGAGTGTTAACTAGGTTCCCTCTGCCTATCCCGCTGTGTGCTAGATACAGCCTGAGGTTGATTGATTTATTGTTATAATAATCCTATTATTTTGCAGGATCATATTTTTGTTATGATACACCTGGAGCATTAGCAGATAACTTTAAAGAAGATTCACACTTAAATACATCACAGTTTGCATTACTATATTCCATATACTCATGGCCAAATGTAATATTATGTTTTATTGGTGGTTATCTTATTGATAGGTAAGTGTCTTTTTCTTCATACTTCATACATGTAGCAAGGTTCTGTAAGAGAGTTAACTCCATTAACCATTTTTCAAACTAATGGCCTATCAATATAAAAAAAAATTGTAATATAATTTATAATGTGATATAAAAAAATATCTTGTAATTATAAAGTATGTATGTATGTTACAATGATAATTATGAGCTAAAGTTTTCCAATTTAGTCTTGGGAGTAAGTGATTATAATTTGAATAATCCTCATTGAAGTTTATGCTAAAGTTTTAGCGAAAAGAATGCAAGAGAGATATGAAAGGCTGTTGTGGGAAGTCCAAGGAGGCTTTAGACCTGAAAGGGGGATCACGGAAAAATTTTTGGCCGTTAACCAAAAAGTTTTTGTGCTTTTGTGGACTTGGAAAGGGCGTTTGATAGAGTTGTAAGAGCGAAACTATGGGAGGTACTACCCCGGTACAATGTGAGCGGAGAGCCTTGCTGCAGGCTGTAAAGTCTTTTTACAGAGATCACTCAGCCTGTGTGCGAGTAGGAGCTGGCATGTCGCCCTGGTTTGACATCCAAT